>JAGXJF010004953.1:0-204870 GCA_019208055.1 Stipa capillata
GGGTACTGCCAAATTTGATCATCAACACACCTTCTGGTTCTGTAGCTTCTAGAGCAAAGATTAGTAGTAAACCACACTTAAGTTTCTTAAATTTGTCATTTACCAGAAGACTTGCATACAGCAAGGAGGATCAAGAGCGAATCGAGGGGGTGTTGGATAATCTGCGTCCTCCACCTTCCATAGATTCTTATCATCCACCTGCAAAAGCATACAAGAGAATAACTTGAGGGCAAGCTGTTGATCCTGAAACTATCATTCCAAGGCAGTTAAAACGGCACTTAATTAGAGCATCTCGCTCCTTGTACTGCAAATGTTTGCACGATAAACTCGAACGCAAATAGTAGAGTAAAATGAAAGGTGGAAAAGAGGGGTACCTCGCATCCTTTCTGCTGCAGCTCCTTCAATGTGCTGTCGTCTCCAGAAATCTGGGGCATATTGGACAGTTCAGATACCTGAGGCACGGAAGATGCAGCAACCCCTCTGGGAGCTTGCTCATCTCCTTGCACCACCCAAAGTGCCAGGTAGGAGACCTTTGACATTGCCCCGGCCTCCATCCTCCACTCAGTAGAAAGCACAATAAGTTGTAAGTCTTGCAGACGAGGAAACCCTCCGGCCGAGCAGGACATGGTATGGCCATCATACCGCTGCAACTCCAGCACCACAAGATAGGGAAGCTTCTCTAGGATCGGCATCGCGTCTTGTTGGATAACCATGAGCACGTAGATAAACTTTCCGTAGGTTTAATGGGAAGCTCTCAGGCAGCTCGTCGAGCACATCGAATCCGTTGAGGGAAATTTCAACCAGGTAAGGCGTTCCTGCAAATATAGTAATCATCTCTACAGGCATCCCTCTAAAATACCAAGAGGAAGGTTGTTACTTGAGTCATTTGGCCCAAAATTTTCACAATGCTATCATCGAAATATTTAGTGCCAGATTCAATACATAACTCTAAAATCTCGAGCTCTTTCTGTTGCACATCTTTTGGTGGAGAAAACGCATTACTAATTAAGGTAAACACGCCGTAGAGTAGGAATATCCCACAGGGAGGTTGGTACTACTGAATCCAACTTTGTATGTCTCATATCTATATTTTGCAAGTAAAGGAGTTGCCCAACTGAAGAAGGGAGCATCACATCTGTACATCTTCTCAACCTAAGGCATAGGTGAATGCACCTGCTCATTAACCTAGACAAATTCTTTAGGCTTGAGTTTTCGACGTGAAGAACCCTCAGGAATCTCAGCTTAGGTAGGGATACAGATGAAAGCGCGAAGCCGATCAGAGTTCGAAGATTAGATGTTGCCTGTAAAATCTGACCACAGAAGTTTTGAAATGAAGAACGATAGGATATCATGGTATCGGGTGATGATGCACTAGCTTGGCCTGCATTATTTTTAGAGTGCATCCACATATCAGCAGGAAAAGAAAACACATATAAGGACATAACCGGCATATGTACAACGAGAAGAGAGGAAGGCCGACCTGTAGCCTTGTCGATGACATTAAAAAATCCATCTTGTCTTGCTTCTTCTATGCACCCAGTCACGTAAACACATCATGAATCCTTATTTTCTCAATCCAACCATGTGCGCTGCTTCTACCAACAATTTGGACCAAACTTCTTCGAGCCAACTCAGTTACATACTTGCGTATTGTTTCTTCCGGTTTATGGTTTGGTGTAGTATGTGGAATGAAGCATTCTGCTATCCATAATTCAGTAAGATCCGACACAGATATTCATGAGCCTCAGGAAATGCAGCAAGATAGAGGAAACAAGATCTTAAATAATGATTTTGTAGGTCATTGTAACTGCGAGCTAGTATATATGTCACGCATCATCTGTCCGTTTCTGGTTGATGGCCAATCCAAGAGTATACCTGACCATTCTTCTTTATCTAGATTCTTTGATAGATAACCCCCCAAAACTGCAAGTGCAAGTGGCAATCCATTACATTTCTTTGCAAGCTTTCTCCCTAGTTCTACAAACTCATCCACATCGCATATGATATACCTTTTGTATGATGGTAAAGCTTTGCCACTAAAAAGTTCCCAACTTTTCTTTTCATCTAAGAGCTTCAAAGCATGAACATGGTTGGCATTTGGATATGATTTGCAACATCTTCCCTTTGTGTGGTTAACATCACTCTACTACCGTTATTCGCATCCAGAAAGACATTAACCCTTGTATTTATTTGCTCCCATGTGTTTGTTTCCCACACATCATCGAGAACAACTAAGTATCTTTTCTGCAATAGAAAATCACGTATCATCTTTCCCACATCATATTCCTGCATTGTATCAATTTTCTCATCTCTAGCCCCCAACATTTGTTTCATAATATCCTTTAGTAAAACAATTCCCTTGAACTTTTGAGATACAGTCACCCAAACAACCGCCTCAAAATATTGTTTGACTCTAGGTGAAGTGTAGACTCTTCTAGCGGGTGCTGTTTTTCCCGCCCCGCCCATGGCAACTATGGAGACAACACTAAGCATGTTATATTTGTCCAAGTCCACTATTTCTCTGTACTCAGCCTCAAAAACCAACAAGCACAACATCATCTTCAAGGTTTGTGGAAACTCGCCACCAACATGAACCTTTTCTATTGAAGTAGTATTACCCAAATCAATTTTCAAACGTTCTGCACTAAAAATATCTCAGAGATCTTCCTTTTACGCGTTGAATTTCAACACCAACTTTGTGAAGGGTGCTCAAATCGCTTGGTAGGCAAGCATACCTTGAAATGGCACCCATGAATCCCTTCTTGAGAATGTTTCTCTTAATGCATGTGCTCCGCGGCTTCTATGACATTCTCGGCCTCATATGCGGCATCTCTGATCTGGCTCACCCAGTTAGCAACACTTGCATTTCCCGGCCTCCATTTGCTGTCGGCGTCTTGAAGGAAGCATTGCAGCCGCTTCAGCTCTTCTCTCAAAAGTTCCACTTCAACGGTCACTCCGCATAGCAATGTGGTCTCCTGAACCGCAAGGGTGCTCACGTTCCCAAGCACGGCGGTAACGGCGGTCTCGGTCATTGCTCCTCCTTGTCCCTGGCTCTCTGCTCTCAGAGATGGAATGGTTTTATCAGAGATAAGTGGATCGAAGAATTAATGTAGGTGTGGCTGCGGAAGTATGCATGGTGTTTGCTTTAGCGGTATTTCTTTGTTTCCAGGTTGGTGATAGAGCAGAGCAAAGTATACGTGATGGAAAGCCGGCCGGGCTCTTGTGCTTCCGAGGAGGGTTAATTGGAGCTTTAATTCCCTTTAACATCACGGCAAGAGGATGCAAAGCAAAGTAGCTCCTCTATGCATGGATTGCCTTAGCTTGGAGATAGGGTTGTAGCATCACTCAGGACAATTTTTGTCTAGAACATTTGATGCGGACATAATTATAGACGTCACTATTCCAAGCTCTTCAACAAGTCCCACAAGCTTAAATATACCACCTACACATGTTAAACCCATGACAAGAGTTTGGTCTAAATTAAAGTCATCCAATATGAGGTGAGTCTGTTCCTTAATGAGTATTCACTTAATTTAAGCTTGAATGATATACTACCTAATGTCTTGATCATAAGCACTCTTAGTTTTGGAGGCAAAGACTTCGAAAAGGCTCAAAGTGGCAAGATAAGAAGTTACAGCCAAATCTCAGAACATCATATTCCAAAGTCGGAACTTCTGAGATTCCTGAAGGACGTGTCCAATAGCCGATCTCGGAACCTTCGGAACCCAAGTTGGAGCATCCAGGTTTGCCACAAGCCAGTCCAGTAGCTAACCTCGAAGCCTCCGGAAATCCACCAGATGTTCACTGAAGCTGAGTCTAGAAGCTAAACTTAGAGCCTCTAGAACCAAAATCAGAGCTTTCAAGAATTCCGAAGGCGCGAGTTCTAGAAGCCAATCTCGAAACCTCCGAGCTCCAACTCGAAAGTTTTTGAGAGAACCTGCTTGTACGTGGATCAAATGGGTGCACGGGCATTGTAAGAGGGTTATGGTCCAACTTATCCTAGTGTTAGGGGTGGGACTATAAATGCCCCTCCCCTTCTAAGTAGAGCTTTGTTCCTTAACTTAGAGTCCATCCCTCCTAGATTTAGGAATCCACTTTAGACTTTACTTATCTCTTGGATTTGTAAGGATCGGCACGTGACTCCGAGTAGAATTCGTGGCATTCATCAAGAGAGTTATTGAGTTGGTTTCAAATCTCCAAAGGCTATCACATTGATGTGTGTTGTTGGATTTAGTTTTCATCTAGACTTCTCTTATTATTGTTCCAACAGTAAAGATCGGGAACTCCACGTATCAACATTGGCTTGTGAGTGATAAATTAAGACTCTATCTCGTATTACGGTGGATTATGATAATCCTATTTAACCAACCGATTTTTGCCTATTTTACTATTTATTTGACTAATTTAGCTATATCTTTTCTTTACAGTAGATTATAAAATAAATTTAACAAAATATAACTTAGCAACCGTAAATCGAGCCTAAATTAGGCCGATCGAGCCAAATCAAAGCGCACAAAGACTCTCATCTGTCCGTTGATGGAAGCGTCGGGGACCTCCTCGACGCGTTTGGCCACGAGGGCTAGTTAGCACGTACCACGACGAGGACGATCGAGCTATCTCTATGCATGCATGCAGAACTGGTCTAAGTTGATGTATTTCACATGCATGCGCGTACGTGAACCCCTCTATAAATTTAATCTAGGTACCTAGCTAGCTTGCAAGTTGAGTTGAATTTCCGATTTAGGATAACATTAGGCATGACGTGTGCTAGTTAGTCATCTGATACGACGCCTACGTACCACTTTAATTAAAGATTCCAAGAATTCAAAACACTTTATCTCACAAAATCATATATCGAATTGATGATATGTTTTCATTTTAGCTTCGTTGCGACAAGATCTTCAAATCTAGATTTCATGTTGATATCTTCTGACGACTTTTTTTTAACATCAGTAGTTACCAGATTTAATAAATGAGTTACCTAGATTGTTACTGCTGAGCTACCAGGTTATATTTATGTAGTTACCGGATTAGTGAACATCACTGTTATACCACTTAAACTTGTACTTCAGTGCTTCGACAGTCTAGTATCATCAAGTACTACATAATAATATTTCATTATCCCCTCTATATACTTGCATAACAGTGCATAATGGCTAATGCCAAATCAATTACTGCATGTAGATGTTCGCTAATAACCTGGTAAGTATTCACTTTTAACTTGGTAGACACACTATAACCTGATAGTTGGTGACGATGAAAAAAGTTTTATGGAAACGTATCAACATGTGATCTAGTTTTGAAGCTCTCGTCGAGATGAGTGCAAAGATGAAAACAGATCACAAATTGGATTAATTGTTTGGGAGATAAACCATTTTTAATTTCGTGTTTAGCATTAAATGCGCTGATGTCATCAAATTTGGACCCACGTTGTCCAAATCGGTCTTAATCTAACGAACAATAGCCGGTGTCATCGCCTTAGTCCAACAGACAATAGCCAGCACCTTCTCTTAATCCAACGGATAATAGCCAGCAGCATCGCTTAATCCAATGGATACACGCGTGTCGTTGCAGAAGACATCCGTGGGCATGTGTCCTGGATAGAATTTGCGTTGAGCCTTGAATATAACAACAAATTGCCAATATTTGTGAGGTAAGTACATGTACTCATTGGATCCATGTCTAATGTCTTAAAGAGTAAATTGCATACCTAGGGTCCTTAAACTTGGCAAGTAAGATTGATTTAGTCTAACAACTTGCAAAACATGAATTAAGCACTCTGAACTTTGGCAAATTGGTACACCGATAGTCTGAACGAGTCCATGATGACAAAAATAAAAGACCACGTGGCATGCTTATACAGCCATGTGCATCATGCACCCTTAATTTTTGCCTCTTTTGTCTGCACCGTGCTCTCTCTTCTCGCTCACTTCCCACTGCCGGTGTTCCCATCCGTCGTCTTGCCTTCCCGTCCGACGAGCCATCATTCGCAATCTTGCCTCTTGCTCTACAGAGCCATGGCTACCGGTGCTCCCCCTTACCGTCATCTCCCCGCGAGGTCAGAGGTGGCATTAAACGCCGTGCACCCTGAAGAGGCTGACGCGTGGCTCAACAGCGATAAATGTCATGCACGAATTTGAAAAAAAAAGCATGGACGAGATCTCAGGAGGATGTGACATAAGGGTGAGAGAGATGAATATCTAGTGATTGAGGGAGTGTGAACGGGTGAGAAAATAGGAAAGAGAAAAGGACTTAAAAGAACCCATTGGATGCCCCTAAGCCAGCGTATCTGCCACGTGAGCTTTTTGTCCTACGTGACATGCTCACTGACGGAATGGGACTAGAGACACGCCACTTTGCCAAGTTTAGGTTTTTGAATTCATGTTTTGCAAGTCATTGGACTAAACTGATCGATCCCACTTGCCAAGTTTAAGGACTACCGGTGTAATTTACTTTGTGTCTTAGATTACCACAATGATGGTGAGAAGAACTCAAAGAGGTCTTGCTGACCCAGAGCGTGAATCTCTCTTATTAAGGCTCAGAATGAGGTTGCTGAACTTATTTTATAATCTACTGCGAAAAAATAGCACGGAAGTAGAAAAGATTTGGTTAAAAAAATAGTAAAATAGACAAAAATTGATTGAACAAAAAGGATTATCATAATCCAGTGTAATGCCAAACAAAGCCTAACACACCTCCATTCACGTAATTAAAATTAATGATTCCTCTCTACTTTCGCTTCTTCACCCTGAACTTAGTTTTGGCTTTCGGCAAATCCCGTGAAGCGTTTTTACTTTTGAAGGATGATGTATGCCGTAAAACATTAATTGCTATATATGTTAACATTCCTACTTACAACAATGTGGGACTACGGAAACCATAACTGGTCTTCTCTTTGTCTCTCTTTGCTAGTCCAATTTGTGACCATGCCCTTCCCTAGCATCATGCGTCGCTGCGCCACCGTGCCTGAACACAACGCTACCATGGTCGTATCCTTCTATCATGAAGCCAGGTAGGGGGGTTGGAAGAAGCCAGATCTAGATTTGTAGGTTAGGGCTCCAAAATATTTGGATTGAAAGCTCCAATTTATGCAATTGAAAATTTGATCTATGGAAATAGAAAGCTGATAAATTTTTTGAGTAGAAGGTGTGATGAACACGAGTTGAAAGGTGGTAGGTTTTTGGTTGAAAGTTGAAAGTTCAATTTTTTTCAATTGAAGGTTTTGATTCAAATAGTAGAAAGTCTGTAGATTTTGAGTTCAAATTTGTTGTTTATCAATTTGAAAGTGTTTCTTGAGTAAAAGAATCGGTAGACAATCGATTGAAAGTATTTATTTTTGGGTATCTTATAATGTTCTTCTCAGTAAAACAAAAAGGAGAATATGAAGATGGATACTCTAGATGTCTTTTGGACATGGTCATTTGGTGGTCGATATCGACTGTCCCAATGATTGTTCATAAATTACCGCTTCTCGCAGTTTTTTACATCACCGTCATCTCCATGACATCGGCAAAATCATTCTGACAATAAGCTAAATAAAAGAGTGATGTTGACCGAGGTACAAGGTGCACACGGCTGCTGTGTGACATGGGTGTCGTGGATCTCCGAGAGGGCGGAGGAGCTCGCGTCCACAGCCTGGAAGATCAAATAGAAAAACTTACATGCTGGCATCAGAGAAATTCATCTTTACTATTTGAAAAAATCTTGTTCGTGGTGGGTCCTTTTAATCTAGTGAACGCATGTGATACTTATCGTCAGAACCAGCTGTTGTACAAATCACTTTTCAGTTCATTGTTGTTAGAGGTACGTCTAAGTTCAATGAACCACGGGTGATACTGTGTTGTGATGTCTGTGATGTGGTACTAGTGCTCCTGCTCCAGTAATGTGGATATATAGACCGTTCCTATCATCCCGATAGCCGTGGAGCTGCCTGCTGGTGGTATGGTAGTCGCTGGGTACGTAGCATACAGTGCCACACTTGGGAATACCGAGTACAGAGACCATTCGCTATCGTGGACTTGGGATCTTAGGATGTGACGCATCACACAAGGTTGTTCCATGACAAAAAAAAACACTCGTGATTTCGAAACCTTCATACCCAGCAGGGCAAACAAGTCCAACGATTTTTTGTACGTCAACGCAAGCATCAACCAACAAGCACTGTATACAATTCAGAACTAAATAAAGAGCATATCAAAAGGTCAGGTAAGAAAAAGATTATAACATTAGGTAGAATGTCATTTTGCATCATGTTGCGATATTAGAAATAGATCTAGAGACAAGAGACAAAGATTTTTACGTGGAAAACCCTTGCGGGAAAAAACCACGGACGCACGAAGGCGTAATCTCACTACGATGGAAAAGTATTACAAGCACGAGACCACAGGACGGTCTTTAGGTGCGACTACCTGGGCATATATATAGGGGTAATTACAAGAGTCCATAAAGGACAAGACAACGAGTCCTTAGAGGATAAGATAATGAGTTGTACTCGGTTACGCCGGTACCAGCGCGAATCCCCACACCGTACGATGCTACGTCTAGCATGATTCGGTGCCGTGTCCAACACGGTAACAGAATTCGGATCACTTTTCAACAATCTCCACCTTGAGCCGAATTCCCTCTAGTAGTCGAAGAAAGTAATGAACTTCTCCAATCAAATAAGCATAAACACCTTGTGCGTCAAAGTTACATAGGACTAGCGAGTAATACCAACTAAATCTGAGCAAAGCTCAAACTTAGTGGCAGAAACTGGCTTTGTCATCATATCAGCTGTATTATCATGTGTACTTATCTTGCTGACCTTAATGTCACCTTGAGCGATGACACCTTAAATAAAGTGATATCTCACATCAATGTGCTTTGTTCTCTCATGGAACATCTGATCCTTTGTGAGATAAATAGTACTCTGACTGTCACAAAATATTGTAGTGCAAGACGTACTTCCACAAAGCTCAGTAAACAAACCTCTTAGCCAAATGGCTTCTTTGCAAGCTTCTGAAATAGCCATATACTCGGCTTCTGTAGTGGACAAGGCAATAGTAGCTTGAAGACTTGCTTTTCAGCTAACAGCACATCCTCCAATAGTGAAAATATAACCAGTAAGAGATCTTCTTTTATCTAAATCACCAGCAAAATCTGAATCCACATAACCAACAAGTCCATCTCTAGATTTTCCAAACTATAAACAAGCATTAGAAGTGCCCCTCAAGTATCTGAAAATCCATTGAACTGCTTTCCAATGCTCTTTGCCAGGATTAGCCATGTATCTACTAACAACACTCAATGCATGAGATAAATCGGGGCGAGAACATATCATGGCATACATAAGTGAACCAACTGCACTGGAATATGGAACTCTAGAAATGTACTCAATATCATCATCTGACTGTGGACATGAATCTAAAGAAAGTCTGAAATGTGCTGCTAAAGGAGTACTCACTGGTTTTGCATTGTGCATATTAAAACGACGAAGTACCTTATCAATATACCCTTTTTGGCTTAGGTATAATTTTCCAGAATGTCTATCTCTGGTAATCTCCATGCCAAGAATCTTCTTTGCTGCACCAAGATCCTTCATCTCAAATTCACTGCTCAACTGTGCCTTTAATTTTACAATCTCTGCCTTGTCTTTTGCAGCAATCAACATGTCATCAACATATACAAGCAAGTAAATAACTGAACCATTAACAGTCTTTAAATAAACACAACTATCATAATTTGATCTTCTGAAACCTTGAGAGATCATAAAGGAGTCAAACCTCTTGTACCACTGTCTTGGTGATTGCTTTAAACCATAAAGGGATTTCTTTAACTTACAAGCATAATTCTCCTTCCCTGGAACGACAAAACCTTCTGGCTGCTCCATATAAATGTCTTCTTCTAGCTCTCCATGTAAGAATGCAGTTTTCACATCCAATTGTTCAAGTTCATAATCACGCATAGCCACAATGCTGAGTAAAGTACGAATAGAACTATGCTTCACAACAGGGGAAAAGACATCTGTAAAATCAATACCTGGAATCTGGCTATAATCTTTAGCAACTAGTCTTGCTTTGCATCTAACCTCTTCGGTTGGTGTAATGCTCTCTTTTTTTTTGAATATCCATTTGCAGCGAATAGGATTCTTTTCAATAGGTAATTTGACTAGCTCCCAAGTACCATTTTTCTCAAGAGATTCCATTTCATCATGCATGGCAGTCATCTATTTATTTGAATCAACAGAAGTAATAGCCTCTGAGTAAGTTGAAGGTTCAGCAGTACCTTCAATGTCTTCTGCCACACTAAAAGCATAAGCAACAACATTGCATTCTTCAATAAACCTGTTGGGACGCTTATGTTCCCTTGTAGACCTTCTAGGCTGAATTACAACAGAATGTTGTGGTGGCTGCACAACTTCAGGTAGATCCTCAGTAATAGGTGCATCATCATGAACAATATTCTCTTTGTCTGGTGTATCACCTGAATTAATAACCTGCTCCACCTACACACTTGTTTTATGTGGCTTCTCAACAGGAACATTGTGAGTCATATGTTGACTTTGACAATAGTTGTGATGAATATCTTGCCATCTTATGAGGAGTTGAATATTTGGTTGCATGAATTCAAGGTTGGAATTAATTTCAATGTAATTGTTTGATTGAGTTTCTCAATTTGTCTCAAGGAAAAATTGAGTGGATGAAAGATTTTTCTCGACTGACATGGGTCAAGTGGAAAACTTGTGCTCGTGACGCTTTGCTTGTTCTATTGTGTGCAGGTGCGAGTTGGGTGCGACGATGGTTCGGCCATATGGACCGGCATGATAGCTTGGAGGGCTGAGATGCGGTCAAGGAGGTGGCGACGACATCGTGCGGCTTAAAAGCATGTACGCGGACGACAAGAAAGCGGGTGGAGACGAGACGTGAGGACCAAGTCAGTGCGAGGGCGTTTTGGTAAAAACGCGAAAACCACCGAAGCTCAACCAAGAAACTGCGGCGGCGGCCGGAAGCGGTTTAGGGTTGGTAGCTTAGGGTGGAAGGAAAACCGAGAGGTGGCTAAGCTATTTAGACGCTTTGGGATGCGTACTAGATAGTTAGGCTCATTAGGGCATGAGGCCCAAGAGTGGAAGAGGGGGTTGTCCCTCCCCACTATAAATAGAGGATGAGGGTTTTCTTAACCTTTAACCCTTTTGATTAGCTTGTGAGAGCTGCACTTTGTGAAGTGCTTTGCCTAGATGAGAGGCTTGTAAACTCCAAAGAAAACCCACGAAAATTCAATACAAAAAGATTTCCTCAATTCCTATGTGTTCTTGAGTCATTCACTCTTTGAATCTTTTGATTTTTGTTTTCTTGCTTTTCTTCTGAGTTGATTCTTGATATGACAAGTTAGTGACGGAGTAATCACGTCCTATTTGATTCCATCCTAGCATATTCAAGAAATTAATCCCTTTTCCCACGTTTTGAGTTTGCTTGCAAGAGAAGAAAGATTTGGGGTTTTGTAATTGACTTGCTTGGGGGCTAATCTTTGTGATTTGATAGATGGAATAGGTTGCTGTGATATGTGAGAGATCATCCTGTTGATTTGAGATCAAAAATCCTCACGAGCAACAAGTAATCAATCTTTTGGTGTTCGTCCAACTTTTGGAGCTTATTTGGAAGAATGGGAGAAGGGTTGTGTCTTGTGGTCTTTTTCTGAGAAACAATCATTGATTTATAGTCACAAGACATACCTAGATCCTTTTGCAAAGTTTCATCCTTTTTGGTTGGACAGATTTCAAACTGGAGCAAAAATTCCAACGAAAAAAAACAGGGTTTTCGCAGTTCTGGACTACACCCGGAGATTCCGGACTAGAATACCTGGAATGTCTGGGTGTGTAATTTCAGTGCTTGAAAATACACATCCGGAGTGTCTGGGCTCACCCCGAAGTCTCCGGACATCATCCCGAGAGGAATTGATTTTTAGATTGTACATCCGGAGTGTCCGGACATTCTACCCCGGAATGTCCGGGTAGCCAGAATCTGGCTGCGCTGCACGCACTGTTTTGGCCGTAACTTTTGCATCCGGACTCCGTTTTCAGTGATCTTGTACTCGTTTTAAAGCTAACGACGAGCTTCACGTCTTCAATGACTTTCTAGGGTTTTTCTGCTGCATCTTCTTTGTCATTTACAGTAGTATCTCAATTGCTATCTGTATTTGAATTTGAAGAAAAATTTGTATCCGACATTCACCCCCCTCTGTCGGGAAGCCATCGATCCAACAAGTGGTATCAGAGCCCAGTCTTGCTTCTCTATAAGCTTTGACCGGCTTTGCGAGCCATGGCTTCCCATGGATACTCGACTCGTCCTCCTGTCTTCAATGGGACGGACTGGGAGTTCTGGAAAAATCGAATGAGACCGGCACTTATGTACTCATTCTCTAATTCACTACTTAAAAAGCCAAATTTAGCTGCAAATAATAACAAATCTAGAATAAATATGTTCTGATGTAATTGAGACATATTTATAGTTGAATTTATCTTTTTTTCTTGATGTATAGATTGAAGTTTGACCTAAAACTTCATGGCACGACGTAAATGTTGTTAAATTATTTTAGATTCTATTATGACTTTTAAATAGTAAATAAGAATTTAGTGCATTAGTATACCTAATCCCCTTGGGCATATGGTCACTGCCTTGTTTGTATGACACTGAGATGCTGTGGTTCTAGACCTCCTCGGAGCCTCCTCGGAGCGAGCGTTGCAATTATGTGGTTGGTCTGTTTTTATGCACATAATAATAATTAAATGATGTGTATAATTAAATGATGTGGTACTGGTATATAGTCTCCAAATAATGGTCTGCTTCCTTCAGTTCATGTCTCCACCTTTTTTGTCCCTACCTACAAATTAAGCATTTGCATCTTTGTCTTAAACTTTTTTTCTGATTCCTTATAAAACTTCTCTTTTCTTATTCTTATTCGCCGTGGTCGCTCATGAAATGTGGAGTGTTCGAATTAGATTCACCACGCAATTGCTCGTTTCAAAATCCAATCCATTAAGGCATTATTATACTCATCTATCCCTTTGAGACTGAGAGCAGAGGGGTAGTCGGATAATACAAAGGGGAAAAGACTCCAACTTGGGCCGCATCGACATCGGTCTTTGTTCGCCGTCACCACCCACTGCCTTCATAGGAACGACGCGACCTCAATTCTGGGCCTCCTTCAAAATTCTATAGTGCCTCTTCCCTATTTTTATCTCCCTTCCTCCCCAGATCGCTCTATATCAGGGAGAGTAGAGCCGCGAGAGATTCTGCAAGAAATTTCGCTTCTTTCTTCCTCCCTGCCCTGCCTGCCTGGTAAGCCTCTTTCTTCTTCTTCTTCTTCTGGTTTGATTGCTCTCTGATGAGGATATGACCTATTGGATACAACCACTGTTGCTCTTTTTCAAGTCAAGAATCAAGCTCAATACATGACTTGTAGCAGCAAAGGTATGATCAAGATTCCAAGGTACAAATTCATGTTGATCAAACAATGGGACAATGGAAGAGGGAGTGAAGTTCATATGACCATAACAATATATCACATGAATTGGTACTGCACAAGAAGGCTTCCCACATCACTTTTGGTCTAAAAAGAGCTAGAGATTAAGTTCCAAAAGTTCTGAACTCTGATTTGGATTACTGAGACAGCCCTAACTTCAAACATCTATTTCTCGGGTATACGAACTCCGATTTAGATGATCTTAGATTGCATGGAAATCTTATCTTGTACACTTTCCAAGCGATCTAACTCCACCTCTAAATTCCTCATGAGCACGCCACAATTGTCAAAATGGTCCAAGGCTATTTCCAAAACAGAGTCCAAAGGTGCTACGCCACCTCCACTGAGCCTTGTACGACCTAGGGGCATGCGCCCAATCCGGCTGCCACCTTATCTCTTTATTTACCCCCAGAGATGATATATTTAGTTTTGGGGTTTGTTTACTTAAAGTTTCAGTCCACACGCTAATACTTTTGTTCTTCATTTGTATCCAACAACCAAATGAAAACTGCTTATCAGAACCTCAATTTATCTAGTTCTTCACCCAGACTTGCAATTTTAGATTGTTTTATCATAATTCTTGCTTATTTTTCGATTGCTCACAAGGATTAGAACCTTGTGATGGGATTGGCCGTGCTTTCAACATCATCAATAACCTACCGGAGTTGGTTTAGTGATTGCTAAGGCGCATCATCATCATATGGTATAGTCTAATCATCAAAATTATATCTACTAGATCGGTTGTATCGCTCTCATCGAAAGATCGGGACACCCATAATTCTATCACTATCTTACCCCATGGATTCCTAGAGCCTTTCTTTTATTCCTTCGCAATTTCCTTGCCACGGATTGGTTGTTTGCCACGTTTTTCTTCTTGGATTTGATAACCCTTTTAAATCTGGCCTGAGTTCTTCTGCTCAAATTTCCCTGCAATTTTTCTTCCAGCTTTCCTAGAATTTCTCTTTTGTCCCTTTAAATTCCCCTTTATTTCTGCCTTGTTCTACCAATGCTCCTGTAATGGCGGAGGAAGACAAAGGGCAAGCGTGTTTCTTTCTTCTTCACAAGTAGGGATAGCATTGACGGAGCAACCACAGTTTTTGTAAGCAAAATCACTGTCATATGAATCAGGGCAGGGAAGGGGACAGATAAATACCGGACACAAGCTCCTCCTTGGCTGTGACAAGAATCTAACTGTTAAGAGGATCTCCACCAACCCCATGATGGCTTCCTTCTCTGGCCCCCTCCACCGGCCCCTCTCCGCCATGGCGGTCGCTGCCTTCGCCGCAGTCTCTTCCCTCGAGCTGCCTGACAAGTTGTCCCACCACAAGCTCGCTGACAATGCGGACGCGGTCGTGTCGCTTCCAGCGAGCAAGCCGGAAGCTTCACTGCCTTCGGTCTCGGCACTGTATGGTCTGCAGTTCTTGCCGCGCAGTCACCAGACTTTTGACCCGTCTAAGGCGCATGTTGCATCCTTACCGGTCATCCAGACAGTTTACCCATATGCAAAGTTTGCCAAGACCTCAGGGGCAAGCGGCAATGTTTGCGATCCCTTCCTCGTCGTCATCGGATGTTCTGTACCGCTGGCATCTGCCGGACCCTAGGGCATGCGGTGACTCGTCCAACAAGTCTCAAACGGTGGTGGTTCTACTCGGGTGGTTGGGCTCGAAACAGAAACACCTGAAGAGATATGCCGATTGGTACACCTCCAGGGGGTTCCATGCTGTGACCTTCACCATCCCCATGTCTCCCCGAACATCTTGTCGATTGGGTCAGGGAGGAGAATGGGAAGAAGATAGTTTTCCACACCTTCATTAACACTGGCTGGCTTTGGTATTATACACTTCCTTTGGATTTCTCGCATCAAGAATTAACTCACACCTTGGGATTTCAAGCTACCTGAAGATTTGGGATCGGAGTACTACAGAGAACTGATATCAAGAAACCTTCTAGAGCCAACCGATAAATGGTACGATCAATCAGCATGCACAATGCATGATGTTGTCCGCTCCTTCACCCAACTAGTAGTGAAAGATGAAGGACTATTGGTTAACGAGGGACAGAACGTGAGTCGCACTCTTCGTAATGTCAAGTTACGCCATCTATCCATATCAAGAGAAGTAGCACAGTCGGGTGCTTTGCAAACACAGGTCTCGCTCAGATCTTTGATGTTACACAAGAGCCCCAAGGTCACGTTAAAGGATTTCCTGAACAAGCTTCATTGCTTACGGGAGAGTGATGTAAATCTTGTCGAGCTGCCGGAGTCTGTTCGCCACCTCAAGCATTTAAGATACTTGGGACTCCAAGGTACAAGCATACCTACAATCCCGCAACGCATAGGTGATCTAAAATTTCTACAGGTCATTGACGTTGAAAGGTGTATAAATTTTTCTCAACTTCCAGAAAGTATCTTGAAGCTACAGAAGCTAAGGTTTATCAGCTTAGAAGGCACCAAAATAACCTCAATTCCTCGTCATTTCGGAAAGCTAGAAAATTTGGTCAAGTTATTTGGGTTTCCAACACATTCGGATGTTAACTCAGATGATTTGGTGCAGCTTGGAAGAACTGGGGTCTTTGTCGGAACTCAGGAACCTTGGTATAGGAGGTTTGGAGAAGGCACCTTCTGGTTCTGTAGCTTCTAGAGCAAAAATTAGTAGTAAACCACACTTAAGATTGTTAAGATTGTCATTTACCAGAAGTCCTGCATATACTGGGGAGGTGGAAGACCACATCAGCAAGGAGGAGCAAGAGCGAATCGAGGGCGTGTTGGGTAATCTGGGTCCTCCAACTTCCGTAGAAGAGCTTACCATCATGGGTTACATTGGACGCCGGCTACCCCAGTGGATGAGAATGATGTCAGTCTTCGAGAGCCTAAGGCGGCTGGACCTTTGGGACTACGCATGCTGCGAGCAGCTCCCTAATGGCCTGGGCCAGCTCCCCTTTCTTGATTATCTTTGGGTTGAACGTGCTCCCTCCATCGAGTGTATCGGGCATGATTTTCTCCTCCCCTCCTTAGGTTGTGATGGCGCTGGCATGGACAAGGTACCAGCGATGGCAGGAACAGAGATCGTCGACAGGAGGCAGCGTCATCATCTTTCTCACGGTACTGGTGTTGCATTTCCCAAGCTGAATAAAATTGGTTTCGAGGAGATGTTGGAATGGAAGGAGTGGGAATGGGAGGAGCAAGTCCCAGCGATGCCTGCTCTAGAGACGCTTGAGATTGGCGATTGTAAACTGAGTCATCTCCCCCCTGGACTTGCATACCGTGCAAAAGCACTGAGAACGTTACAGCTGAGGAATGTCTCGCACTTGGTGTGTGTAGAGAACTTCCCTTCACTCGTTGAGCTGCAGTTATTTCGCAGCCCAAAACTAGAGAGGATCTCCAACAATCAAAGCTTGCAACATATTCACATTAGGGAATGTCCAGGGGTAAAGGTACTGGAGGACTTGCTGTCACTCCGAAGCATCGATTGGGGCGATTTGGATGTCAAAGCGCTCCCAAATTATCTTCGGGAGGCAGAGTTAAATAAGTTGATTGTATATTGCAGCCTAAGCTTGCTCAAATTGATATCCTTACAAGGTGCCACGTCTGAGTGGGGAAAGATTCAGCATGTGCAGCAACTGAAGGCATATGGTGGGAGTGAAAACTATATCTTTTACACCAAGGAGCCCTATTCCTTCGAGACAAACATTGCTCAGACATCCGAGTCCATAGGTACACTGCTTAAATTGTGTTGATCTTTCACGTTTCCATTCCTCTTATCCTACTCTGACTAAAATTGTTCGTATATATACTTATTCTTTCCTTTACCATTTAGCTTATACAATCTGAATGTTCTTGTCTTTTCCTTACTTTACATGATCGCAGGACAAATTTGACGATGAGGTATGGAAACATAGAGGAACAATGCATATGAGAGCGAGCAGCTTCAGAGATTTACTTGTGCAACAAAAGGTCACGGTATTCCCTTCTTGACAGGTATGCATCGCATGCTAGTTATTTGATGTTCAGTAGGCGATGTGCTTATGTAGATGATTCTTTTCCCAAGAGTTAATTGCAATATTTTCCTTTTTCAGATGTGTACCTTTCTTTACGGTTCGATCCAAGGCTTTCAGACCGATATGACGGGCGCAGAGCAAGATATAATCAATTGTAGTCCAATATTGCTGGTAGGTGTTATGCATTGTTATAATCCTCTTATATATTGTCATTATCTTCTTGAACTGAAAATTTGAATGGTTCTTCCAGATCTCAATGCTGTTCTTGGTGACTCAGATGGAGGCTTTGTTGTTGCTCAGGACAGGTAGATAGGCATGCCTGCTTAGCTGGTGCTTTCCTTGCAGAAAATTTGGTTTCTTAATTTGGGAGGCTTCATTGGGCTTTTACAAACTGGAAGTGCAACTTGTTGGGCACCCAAATTTGGATAATCTTATCATGTATTCAGATTCTGCGGCCATCAAGTTATGCTCGTTCATTGTGTTCCACGGAATTGGATCTTCGATTTGTAGGAGTAATTGCTTCTTCGGAAGGCACAGTTTCGGTCCATAAACAGACTTTGATTCTTTGGAAATGTCTAATTGCCCATATGCATGTAATAACATGATGCAATAGCTCCCATAAAATTTAGTTGTATAGATCAAGGTTGTGATTATCGTGTCTCCTCTTTTCCGGTGATTTCAGGTAGCAGAGACAAGTAGGATCGATTAGTTATTTCTTTCATTTCTATGCATTCCCATTGGTTGCCTTGTGTGTGGTGATTTGTGCATCAAAGCTGTGAATTTTCTGTAAATGGAATTAGGTGTACTCCAATTCTGAACTTGTAGGGGTCATCAGTTTCACATCCAATTCTGCAGTTTCATATACTGATATATCTCTATGTTAGGTACCAGGAGGAGCTACCAAAATGTGAAAATGTTCATGTATGATGTGTTCTTGTTCGACAAAAGCGCTGTCTGTCAAACCAGAAGTGATAGTATCAGTGGAGGCTATTGAGGATCCATTGTTGATGATAAATTGGATGCCATTATTGTCAGGTCTGTAAAGTTGCATTGTCGCATTAGCTCCCATGGTCTTCTCCCCGTCCCCCAAACCCGACTGAGCCCACGCCGGCTGCCATCTCCTAGCCCAACGCTATCATCAATCCCGCCTCCGGCGAGGCGCCACAGCCCTCCTCCCCGTCTCCGGTGGCTTCCCACAGCCAACGCTAACAACTCAAACCGTCGCCATCTCCACCATTTCTGCGCCGTCGGATCCGTCGCCGCCACCACCCTCCTCCTTGTCGACCTGCCTTCCGGCACCGGCCCACAAGCCGTCTCCCCTGCCCAGCTGGCATTCCCTCTAAGTTCGGGAAGCACGAATTCGTCTCCGGCGTCGTTACCCCCCACGCTCCTCTGCTTCCACTCTTTGTTACTTGATTCCTTCACCATGGCCGCGGTGCTTGATGCATTCGCGTGCAAGCTGGCTGACACCCTGGCCGGTATGGTGAAGGACGAGATGGAGATACTCCTGGGCGTACCCGGTGAGATCACCAAGCTCGAGACGACGCTCGGCGACCTCAGCAGCATCCTGGGCGACGCTGAGAGGAGGCGCATCCGTGACTCCACCGTGGAGCGATGGGTGAGGGAGCTCATGGATGTCATGTACAACGCGGACAACATCCTTGACCTCTGTCAGATCATGGAGGGGGCACAAGACCCGTCTGCTTCAAAGTGCTGGAACATCCCGATAATGTCGCTTTCGCAACCCTGATTCAAGCACTCAACCAACGGTTGCTGGATATTGAGAAGAGGACTTCCCGCTTCGGATTCATCTCCCAAGCAATCAACTCCTCTTTGAGTTATTCTGCTGATAAGGCCAACAGTTCTTCACGATCTGACGTTGTTGGAGAGAAGATCGAGGAAGATACAAGCAGGCTCGTCAATCTACTGGAAGAGGGCAGATGCTCGTGCAGGATCAGACGTTGCTGTTGTTGCTGTCACTGGCACTAGACGGATAGGCAGAGCTACCCTTGCTAGGATGGATTACAATGGCTTTGCTGGTAACAAAGCCCTACTTGAGGATGCTTTGAAGCAAGCGGTGAGGCAAAAGAAATTCGATGTCATATGAATCAGCGCAGGGAAGGGGATAGATAAATACGAGACACAAGCTCCTCCTTGGTTGTGACAAGAACCTGACTGTTAAGAGGATCTCCACTCTACCAACCCCATTGTTAGACGATAAGCATCATTAACAGAATGCTATTAACTGTAGATTCTTGTGTAACAACATGTAACAAGCTAGCTTGATCTCCTCGTATAGTTAGACAGATAAGCTAGACTTCCATGTATTGTACTGCACGTCATTGTAGCATATCCGGCTGTCCGGCTGTTGCCGCTGGTATATATATGCCTCACGCATGATCAGATTGATTATTGTGACCTCATCTCTCTTCTCATCTCCTTTTTACATGGTATCAGACCCATAAAGACAAATGTCAACCTCTAACTTCACCGCCACGCCGTCGATCAGCCACGTCGTCACTGTCAAGCTCGGTCGTGACAACTTCCTTCTCTGGAAGGCCCTGTTTCTGCCGTACCTGAGAAGCTATGATCTTCTTGGCTACGTTGATGGCACCATCACGTGCCCTCCCAAGACGCTGACCACAGAGACAACAGATGGAACCCAGCAGGTGGCGAACCCTGCCTACTCCGTCTAGTTCCATCAAGACCAGATCGTCCTCAGCGGGATTCTCTCCTCTCTCTCCGAGGAAATACTGATGCATGTCATGTCCGCCTCCTCGGCGCATGAAGCGTGGTCAGCCCTAGAGCGCATGTTCTCCTTCAGGTCTCGAGCTCGCATCATGCAAGTGTGCATGCAGCTTGCCACCCTGAGGAAGAATGATCTGTCCGCAAGCGACTACTTTAGGAAGATGAAAGCCCTCACCGACACTCTCGCAGCTGTCGGCCAACCACTCCGTGAGGATGAGATCATCTCCTACATGCTCTCCGGCCTTGGGCCAGACTACGACTCACTCGTCACGTCCCTCACCACCCAGGCGGACCACGTCACTCTCGACGAGTTCTACGCCCATCTTCTGAGCTATGAGAAGCGTCAGGAGCAGAATGAGATGCATCTCGGGTCCGGCTCCTCAGCAAACTTTGTTGGGCGTGGCCAGGGCCAGGGACGCGGAGGCTTCAGCAACCGAGGTGGTGGCCAGGGCAGGGGTCGGCGCTCCAACTACAACAACAATGGTGGCGAGCGCAGCAACAACGGCAACGGCAACAACAACGGCAACCGTGGAAATGGAAATGGCAATCAAGGTGGTGGTAATGGACCACGACCTTGGTGTCAGGTCTGTGGCAAAAATGGCCACACTGCCATCCGATGCCGCCACCGCTTCAACCACGCCTACCAGGAGGTGGTTCAGCCGCCCACAGCGCAAGTTGCAGCAACAACTCCAACGTACCAGATTGACCCCAACTGGTACATGGACACTGGGACGACAGATCACATCACCGCTGATCTATATCGCCTCACCGTCCGGGAGCAGTATTGCAGCAACGATCAAGTTCAAGTTGGCAACGACGCAGGTTTGCACATCTCTAATGTTGGTCATTGTACTATTAATAACTCTGCTGAGCCTCTAGTTCTCAAAAATGTTCTTCACGTTCCAAAAATCACAAAAAATCTAATCTCAGTTCATAAGTTTACTAGAGATAATGATGTTTTTCTCGAATTTCACCCCGATCGCTTTGTTATCAAGGATCAGGTGTCGAAGAGGGAACTTCTTCGCGGCCGATGTAGGGGCAGTCTTTATCCTATTCAGCAATCTTCCACAATAAAGCCCAGCAGATCTGCCATGCTCGGCGCTAGGGTTAGCAGAGAGCAATGGCATTGCCGCCTCGGCCATCCATCGGTGCAAGTAGTGCAGTCCATTTTATCTTTGAATAAATTGCCATACTGTAACTCTACACATACACATGTTTGTAATGCGTGTCAGGAGGCTAAGAGCCATCAGCTCCCGTATTCTATTTCCAATCATGTTTCTCATTCACCTTTCGAACTTGTCCATTCTGATGTTTGGGGCCCGGCAACCCCTGTCGGTGGATTCAAATATTACGTCAGTTTCATTGATGATTTTAGCAAGTTCACATGGATCTATTTGTTGCGTGCATAATCTGATGTTGAAAAAATCTTTTTACGATTTCAAAAACATGTTGAACGATTGCTTGAGAAAAAAATTAAATGTGTGCAATCTGATTGGGGAGGCGAATATCGCAAACTCAATAAAATTTTTCAAACCATCGGCATTGAGCATCATGTTTTTTGCCCTCATACACATCAGCAAAATGGATCAGCTGAGCGCAAGCACCGACATATAGTCGAGACAGGCCTTGCTCTACTATCTCATTCATCTATGCCTTTTAATTTTTGGGATGAAGCCTTCTTGACTGCCGCATATTTAATCAATCGCATGCCTACTCGTGTTATTGACAATGCTAGTCCTCTCGAACGCCTATTTGGATCTAAACCAAACTATTCCTTACTCAAATCTTTTGGTTGTGCTTGTTGGCCGCACCTTCGACCATATAATGCGCCTAAACTTTCTTTTTGCTCCAAAGAATGTGTTTCTCTCGGGTACAGTGGTCAGCAGAAAGGGTATAAGTGCTTAGACGTCTCATCTGGCCGCCTGTATGTCTCTCGTGACGCTATCTTCAATGAATCCATCTTTCCGTTCGCTCGGGCGTCGCGTACAACTCCACCACCAGAAACTCTCCCGCCAACCCCTATCCTACCTGTACCTTCTCATCTGGTGTTGCTCCTCCTGAACCACATCCTTCCGGCATGAACGGCAGTGGTATTTTTAGCACTAATCACCTAATGAGCAATGTGCAGTCTGTTGCCCATGTCGATGCAGGTACTGCTGTTGCAGACGTGGCGTTGGCGTCAAGTGGTCCAGCTCCTAGTGCCGATCTCTCTACCCCATGCTCTCCTGTCGCAGCAAGTGTTTCGGCCGCGCCTGCGCCCGCCGATCCTGACGCTGGTGACCCCGTGGTGCCTGGCCTGCCCGCGCCAGATGCACCGGGCGCCGCACCTGATCCTTGTGCGCATGGGATGCGCACCTGGCTACAGAATAATATCCGCAAGCCGCTCAAGCGCACCGATGGCACGGTCTCCTACCTGGCTCACCGTCCAGCAATCACCACTGAGGAGCCCACGTCGCATGTCACGGCCATGCAGGAACCTCATTGGAAGTCGGCGATGGATGCCGAATTCGCTGCCCTTCTCAAGAACCAGACGTGGCATCTCGTTCCTCCTCGTCAAGGACTCAACGTCATAGATTGAAAATGGGTTTTTAAGTTGAAAAAGAAAGCAGATGGTACCATTGATCGTCATAAAGCACGACTTGTCGCTAAGGGGTTCAAACAACGATATGGTATTGACTATGAAGACACCTTCAATCCGGTTGTGAAGCCTACTACTATTTGGATCTCTTGTCTTTGGCTGAGTCTCGTGGATGGCATATGCGACAGATCGACATACATAATGCTTTTCTTCATGGTCTCTTGGATGAAGAAGTATACATGAAGCAACCGCCAAGTTATACTGATTCACGCACCCACAACACTTATGCAAGCTCGACAAGTCTCTTTACGGTCTTAAATAAGCGCCTAGAGCCTGGTTTGCGCGTCTCAGTACGAAGCTTCAGGAGCTTGGATTCGCCCCCTCCACGGCTGATGTCTCCTTGTTCATCTTCAACAGAGGTGGTGTTTTCATGTACATGCTGATTTATGTTGATGATATTATCATCATCAGTTCTTCTTCTAAGGCGAGAGAACTCCTGCTTGATCAGCTACGGGATGACTTTGCTGTCAAGGATCTTGGGGCTCTTAGCTATTTTCTTGACATCTCGGGTTGTTCTCTGAAAATGGCATCAGTGTCTCGCATCATGCATGCCAGCGCGTGTGTGTCTCGGTGTCTTCCACGTGGCTTTGCCGATTTCTTCCAGTTGGAATCGGATGAACTAACGGGCTGGATGTCATTTGTCGCCGGCCCCGCAGTTGGTAACGACGGCGAGAAATTGATCGGTTGTCGGAACGCGTTCGGCGCGTAAAGATGCCCGCTTACGCCCTTAATTATTCGCACTTCAGACCGAACTAATTCCTGACCTGGCCAAACTTTGGGTGCTTCGTAAGGCAACTAATATAGAGTTCTCGTTCATCAGATTGTTCCGAAGTTGTATTTAATTGCAAGTTTTGAGAAATTTCATGACCGGTGAAACAGTCTAGAAAATACCGAGAAATGTTTATTAGTATAGTATAATAGAATCAAATTGGTTCTTGCAAATGAATCTTGGCACTGCGAGTTGCTAACAGAGGTGCAAAATGTTGTTGTTACTTACTGCAGATCCTGTGCCGGGCTTTGGGCGGCAAGACCGGGCGGTCGAGCAAGGGCAGGAGCGATTGATTAAAGGAGGAGGACATAACATTGAGAGGGGAAATTGGGAGCCTAGATTAATCCTTATTTTCTGCTTCAGACTTGACTTCTTGTACAGAAACCTATTTATTCGAAGCATTAATAAAGAGGAAATTGGGTGCTTTCTTTCGCAATCCTCCGTTTCAGTTAACCAATTGACACGAGAATCCTCGCATCCATCGCATTTCTTTTCGAGACCAAGTACTCAACAGTCAGTGCACACACCAACCTGAGTTAGCGAGCTGTCCTGTGCCGTAGAAGAGGTTGGTGAGAGATGAACAAGGTGACAGAAGAACAGGACGTCTCAACGACTCAACCGTCCGGAAATGGAAGTCTGGCCTACGGAATCCAGTGGAGCGAGCATGCCCATGTTGCCCTTCCTCTCCTCCGTGGCTCCGTCCCCATGGAAATCGGAGAGATCAAAATCTAGCATTCTCTTAGAGCCACGTCGACGTGATTTTGATTCGTCAGGAAGTTCAGGAACCCCATCTGCAACCGTACATATTCATGTATCGGCAGGCCTGGATGTATTGTACCGGGCTCTGAAATCAAAATTAGGGACTGTTCGGAGCACGAGAATTTCTCTAGATTCTTGCAGGAATTGGACTGGTTTGTACCAACTTGAAAGGTTTGTGCCTAAACTCTGAGGTACCCGGCCTATTGTCCACGCTTTGCACACGCAGCTACCTGAAAATAGCGTGATGGTACTGCTACCAAAATTGTGTACTGAACTGACGACCGCACTATTCGGAGATAAGATGGGCGTCTAGGTGCAATGAACCACGCGTAGTGCTGCACGTTGGCACCAGCGGTACTGCTGCGGTAACGTGGATAGACGTAGCCTTCCCAATGGCCGTGGAGCAGCCTGCTAGTGGACGCTCGAAATGTACTACAGGGCCACACCTCGGAGTACGGAGACAATTCAGGGCACAATTCGCTAGGTTTTTTTTCCTCTCTTTCTCGGCGTGTTGTTAAATTTAGACTTAAAATTTTGTGTAAAGGTACATGCATGTTGTGTCAATGTTGTTTGAGTTTTTTAAAACTAGCACAATGTCTCTCGCGATTACGAGAGAAACTTAATCTCTCTCTTTCTTGAAAACCGGCTTGACCCTAAGCCGGTGCCGCAGGAAAGAGAGCACGGGTCGGCCAGATCTTCCCAAGTAGCAGTCGAAGGTGGTGCCCCCCCCATTGGATCAGACCTTGAGGTATGGTAGGAGCACCCTTCCGATGGACACGACGATCCAAGACCATCAGAGGAACCTGCAACTAAGAAGCCAAAGGCAACAGGGTAGTATATACCTGTTTAGTGGAATGTAATGCCTTTTGAGTTGGGAAATATGGAACATAGGATGCACCGAACTACCATCACAGAAAGCAAGCTTGTAAGCCACTGAGCCAACTCGTTTAACAATCTGGAAGGGACCATAATACTTGAAGGACAATTTGTGAGAAGCACGAGGAGCCACGGAAGTCTGAACATAGGGCTACAACTTCAAAAAGACATACTGGCCAACCTGAAAAACACGCTCTAATCTCTTCTTATCGGCTTAAAGCCATTCATCCAAGTCAGGAATTGCACATTCCTCCACCCATGTGGTGCCAAAGTGTCTTGGCTCGTGCCGGTACAACACAACAAATGGTGACTTTCCCAGGGCCAAATGAAAATATATGTTATACCAAATTCCGCTAAGGGGAGCCATTGTTTCCACTTGGCCGGGCAGGCATGGACAAAGCACCACAAATACGTTTCCAAATATTGACACGTTTGGTCTGCCTAGCGGACTGTGGATGGTAAGCTGTGCTCATGCAGAGTTGAGTGCCTGACAACTTGAAGAGAGATTGCCAAAAAAGACTTGTAAAAACCTTATCGCGATCAGAAAGGAGAGCATAAGGCAGACCATAAAGCTTAAACACTTGATCCAAGAAACTATCGCGACTTGAGCAGCGGAAAAAGGACGGCAAAGGGGAAGAAATGGGCAGACAATATGGAGACAGATGCTCTGGATGTCTTTCGGGCATGGTCGTTCGATGGTCGGATCGACTGTCCCAATGATCGTTCGTAAATTACCGTCTCCCATGGTTTTGTCCATCACCGTCAACTCCATGGCTTCCACGAAATAAATCTGACAGTGGGCCAAACAAAAGAGTGATGTTGAGCGGGCCTGCGAGCCCGCGACAACATATGTGTAGCGTAGGTACAGTTTGCTGTCTTAGCTGATTAGCTAGTGATCACTTTGCTGCAATAGATTAATATTGTTCGTAGATCAGACATGTTATGTTATACTGTGATATCGGATGTCCCCCGAAGGGATAATGTTATAATGTGATATCTCTTCTTACACGAAAATATGAACGTGTGCGGTAGATGAGGAATGAAGTCGGTGAATCTCCGTTTCATATATAGCCACACCACGGAAGCACGGAAAACATGGTCTTACGCTAGGACGATTGTGTACGAATCTCTCAATCCACGAGCTTCCTTCATCAACATGTAAATGGATTGTGTAAAGCGGACATGTACACCCTTCATGCTGAGATCTTTCGACTGGCTGTTGAGTTGGCAGTCACAGGAAGCACATGCATGGAGAAAACAAAACAGAGGAAAGGCAAGAAGCCAACACAAAAATTAATGGTGGCGCCAAGCAGATCTCTAGAAGCCTCTTTTCCCGGATCCTTCCTTCCCGCCTGCGACTCCCATCGATCCATCCATCAGTGTCTTCCTCCTCGCCTATCCTATATAAAACCAGCAGCTGCATCCCCTCTTCTCCATCCCAAGCTCGATCCGAGCCACTCCAGTTCACAGGCCGGCGCGCCACAACTACTGACCCACTCGGTGGGAAAGAAGAACTCATCTTTCGATCGAGGCCAGCTGCTGCGACGGGCGGCCGCCGTCTGCCTCGACCCTATCGCCGAGGAGACCGACGACGTCCCCTCCAGCTCCCCTAGCGGAAGAAGAAGCGGCGGCAGCGTCCACCTGCCCGGCGCCTCATCCGGCTGCAGGTGGACCACGGCGGCGAGCTCCGGCGGGTCTGACGGCGAGTTTCTTTAGACGCGCGTTAGACCTGCTAGTCTTGGATTAATTACTAGGACCTCTTCTCGACTATTAAGAGCGTGGGTGGAGAATTAATTAAGGAGATTAATTTTTTTTTAGCAAAGTCTCTTCTTCTTCGTTGCTCTTCCTTTTTGCTTGTAAAAAAAATTTAATGTAAAAACATGTAGAATTGCATCTGAAGTCAAGTCAAATCCTTTTGTTACATTTGTTTGCATGGCTGCGAAATTTTACCAGTGGTAATTAGTATAGAATAGAACAGAATAGAACTACTACTACTATGTTGTACGTATTGATTGCATTGAAAACGGAATTACGATATCCACTCCAGAAAGCGTGAAATATGATAATAACACATGGAGTCCCTTTCGATACTTGGAAGTCGGATTTTGAGAGAGCCGCTTCCTGCATCTTGCAAGTTGCCTCCGAGCGACCTCCCTCCCCACTCTCCCGCCTGGAATCTCCAAACCAATCCCGCCCAAAACCACAGCAGCGCAGGATGCCCAAGAAGCCAGCCGCCGGCGACGCGGAGGCCGGCGAGAGTGTCAGCACCGCTGTCTCAAATACCTGAAGATAGTCGTCTCGCGCCCATCTGAAGCTGTGCGCTCAACGGCAGATATACCTCTGTTATGTACCGTTTACTTTTCCGTCTTCTGAGTCGTTGGCTGTTAGTTTTACCTGCTACTCTTTCACCTACTAAAGGCTGGGTTGTAGCCAATCTGAGATCCATCTCTGTATTGCTGAAATGCTAAACCAAATACATTAAACTCATATCAATAGATGACCTCCGGTTACAGCCCCAATTGAAGCCAGAATTCACTGTTTCTCGTCATCTTTTGTCAATCCGAACTCGGGATCTGACAAATTGGTATCAGAGCTCTCGAATCCTCGGTGGCGTGGATCTTGATTCGAAGCAAAAAAATTTCTACCAAAACCCCACCCAAATCCCACCCTCCTTCCCCCGATCCATCCCTTCTTGGCGGCGGCGTTCTCCGGTGCGGCGGCGGTTTGGCGGCGGTGAGATTCCTTCGGGTGCAGATCAGTAGCGCGGATTGGTTGCTGGCGAACACTTCGCTGGTCGTAAAATCCCAAGTCTCTCGCTGATCGGTGCATCATCGGCGGCGCGGCGCTCGGCGGCGGCAGGATTGGACGTCGGAGCCTGGTTGCCGGTCTTCCGGTGGTAAAATCCCCTCTCCGTCGTTCCAATCGTGGTGATGGGGCGCGGCACCAAAGGTTCAGCGAATGGTGATGAGCACATCGCCGAGTTCCAACTCCTCAAGCAAGAAGTTCTTGACGCTCAACAAGAAATACTCACTATGCGTTCTGACCTTCAGAATCTTAATACCAAGCAAGATCAATTTCATCTTTCTCTGGAAGGGGTGCACAAAGCTTTGGGAGATTTGGGGCAACAAATGTTAGGTGTCGCTGGAGTCCTGAAAACTCTGAAACCCGCATGTTCCGCTGATCTTCCGGGTTCGTCTGCTCAAGTTCATGAATATGATGATCCTCCACCTCCATTTCCGGACCAGTCGGACTTGCTAGCGGACCAGCACCGTGCTGCGGAATTGGAAGCTCTTCGCCGGCGTTTAGCGTATGAGCAGGAGCTTACTCGTCGCGTCCAGTCACAACAACAACCGCCTCCAGCTCGTCGCTCCGCTCCTCCTGGTTTCCCCTTCACCGGACCAGCTCAGCTCCAGCATGATCGGGACCGAACCAGTGCTGCTCCTCATTTTCCACTCCCTGGCAATAGCAGCGACCCATGGGTTCAGTACACTAAGGACTATGAAACGGACATGCGTGCCCAATTTCTCAAGTCCATCACCAAAGGTCCTCGTCTTGATTTCCCTCGTTTCAACGGCGACAGCCCAATGGAATGGATACGCCAATGTGAGAAGTGCTTTCAGATGACAGCTACGCCCGATGAGTATAAACTGCCAATTGCTTTACTCTACATTACTGGTCGAGCTGACATTTGGCTCCGACACTCCAAGGTTCTTAAACATCCTCCGACTTGGGCTGCGTTCTGTGAAATGCTGCTGCATCGTTTTTCCAGCCACAGTGCTTACCAACTTGTGGAGCAATTCAATTCTCTGAAACAGCATTCCCTCACGGTGTCTGACTATGCTGATCAATTTGAAGACCTCATGGCCACCGTGTCTGAAGAGAACCCGGATATATCTGAAGCGTGGTTTGTCCGCTGTTTTGTCAATGGCTTACGCGACAACATTAAATACCAATTGCGTCCTCTGCGTCCCTCAACTCTCACTGAAGCTTATTGGCTCGCCCGGGACATGGAAACTTGTCCTCCACATCGGAAGCAATACCTGCACTCTCTGCCCGCATACCAGCGGTTCAGTCAGCCTGTGGCCTCCCAAGGGAAAACACAACCTGCACCTACTACTGGTATGCGGCCCCTCGAGTCTACCATTCCCCCAGTAGCTCGTCCTCGGAAACTCGGTGAGTGCTGGCGCTGTGGCGACAAGTGGATACCAGGTCACAAATGTACCAAAGTACCCATCATTAACATGCTTCAGGAGGATTCCCAGGACCATTGTGATCAACCCACTCCTCCAGAACAGCTGGATGCTTCCCAATCGGAGGACCTGCCTGACTGTACTGATCACGTCATGCATCTCTCGCTCCAAGCCATCACTGGGCTTCCACACTCAACCTCTCCTTGTGTCCTCATTTCAGTGGGCGGCATTACCACAGTAGCTCTGATTGATTCTGGCAGCAATGGTTCTTTTATGGATCAAGCTTTTGCTCTTAAATCAAATTGTGTCATTTGCTCTGATCTGTCCAGATGCATTACGGTGGCTGGTGGCGGCACTATTGCCTCTGATTCTGTCATTCCAGAGTGCAATTTCACTATTGCCAAACATTCTTTTCAACACCCTTTTCGTGTGCTTCATCTTCCATCTCATGATGTGATTTTGGGATGCGATTGGCTAGCTCTCCACAGCCCTATTTCAATCAACCTGCCATTGCACGAATTCTCCATCACTCAACATGGTCATATTCCTGTTACATTCAAGCTTTGCCGTTTACATGACCAGCTCAAGGAAATAACTTCTGAGGAACTTTCCTGCCTTTTAGACAAGGGCGCCCAAGGTTTTCTCTTCCAGGCGTGTACTCTACAGCTCGCAGCTCCTGGCCTTTCTTCCATGGCCACTCCCGTGCAACAACTCCTTCACCAATTTGCTGATGTGTTCAAGGAGCCTTCTGAGCTGCCCCCCCATCGCCAATGCGATCATCGGATCCCATTAGTGCCAAATTCCCAACCCCCACATGTGCGCCCTTACCGGGTTCCCCACACACAAAAGGATGAAATGGAGAAACAGATCAAGCAATTGCTGGCTACTAAGGTGATACGACCGAGTCAGAGCCCCTATGCCTCCCCTGCTATTCTCGTTCGCAAGAAAGATAGCTCTTGGCTCCTTTGTGTGGATTACCGCCGTTTGAATGCTCAAACTATCAAAAACAAATTCCCAATTCCTGTCATCGAAGATTTGCTGGATGAGTTGCACGGAGCTCAACTTTTCTCTAAGTTGGATTTGCGCTCCGGATACCACCAAATCCGAATGAATGAACAGGATATTCATAAGACGGCGTTTAGAACATATCAAGGTCATTTTGAATATTTGGTGATGCCGTTTGGCCTCTCTAATGCTCCGAGCACGTTCCAAGCTTTGATGAACGAGATCTTTGGTCCTTACCTTCGGCAGTTTATCCTTGTGTTCTTTGATGACATCCTCGTTTACAGCCGAACTGCTGCAGACCACTTGCACCATCTCCATACCACTCTTTCCCTACTTCGCACACACTCTTTGGTTGCTAAACTGAGCAAGTGTGTTTTTGCGATGGCTCACATTGAGTATTTGGGACATGTTATCTCCGGCAACGGCGTAGCTACAGATCCTGCCAAAATCAATGCCATTGCCGAGTGGCACACTCCCACTTCAGTCTCCCAATTGAGGAGTTTCTTGGGTTTAGCTGGTTATTACCGCAGATTTATCAAGAACTTTGGGATTATTTGTCGGCCCTTGCATGATCTCTTAAAAAAGGGAAACTTCTTATGGACTGACGCTCAGGCTCAAGCCTTCACCACCCTGAAGCACTCCTTGATGTCTGCACCAGTTTTGGCTCTCCCAGACTTCTCTGTTCCTTTTCATTTAGAAACGGATGCTTCTGGTACAGGACTCGATGCTGTGATTATGCAACGGGGCCGACCTATTGCATACTTCAGCACGGCCCTCGGTCCTAAGAGTGCTGCTCTGTCTACTTATGAAAAAGAAGCACTCGCCATTATTGAGGCTTTGAAGCGGTGGCGCCATTACTTCCTGGGCACTAAACTTATCATCAAAACAGATCAACAAAGCTTAAAGTACATCGCAGATCAGCGCATCGCTGACGGTATTCAACACAAGTTAATGCTTAAGCTACTAGAGTTTGATTTCTCATTGGAATACAAAAAGGGCAAGGAAAATACAGTTGCAGATGCTTTGTCTCGCCAATTCTGTAATCTTTTAGCTATTTCTGAAGTCAAGCCATTGTGGATCCAGGAGATTTCTGATAGCTACCTACTTGATGACCATTTCAAGTCCTTATATGAACAATTCTTGCTATCTCCTCCTGCGGCTCCCTCCTTATACACTTTCTCCTCGGGTGTCATCGGATACAAAGGTCGCATTGCAGTGGGCAACAACTCTGTTCTTCGTGACAAATTGATCACAGCGTTGCACTCTTCTGCCGTGGGAGGTCATTCAGGCATGCGCGCTTCGTATCAGAAACTCAAGCGTTTGTTTTATTGGCCGGGCATGAAAAAGGATGTGGAACGCTGGGTGGCCTCTTGTCCAGTTTGCCAACGATCCAAACATGAGAACTGTCACTACCCGGGCTTGCTTGATCCCCTTCCAGTTCCCGACATGGCCTGGACTCACATCTCCATGGACTTTATTGAGGGCCTTCCCAAGTTGCAAGGCAAAGAAGTCATCTTAGTCGTTGTGGACAAATTTACCAAATATGCTCACTTCATTCCGCTGGCTCACCCATATACAGTGGAATCAGTGGCTAACGCTTTCATTGATAACATCATCAAGCTTCACGGTCCTCCCCTTCTTATTATCTCTGACCGCGACCGCATCTTCACTAGTAATATGTGGAAAGCGATCTTTCAGTCCATGCACATTCAACTTCGTTTCAGCTCAGCCTACCATCGATCCTCAGTCTGATGGCCAGACAGAGCGGGTCAATCAATGTCTGGAGAATTATCTTCGCTGCATGACTTTCAGTGAACCGAAGAAATGGGTCGCGTGGCTCTCCTTGGCTGAATTTTGGTACAATACTTCTTTCACACAGCCCTGAAGCTCACTCCTTTCCAAGCTCTATATGGTTTTCCTCCGCCCCTCATCAGCGAACTCTCTGTTCTGGGACCTGCTGATCTGAACGCCCAAGCCTTTCTTCAGGCCAAGCAAGACATGCTTTCTCAGCTCAAACACAATTTGCAAGTGGCTCAGTCCAGGATGAAGAAGTATGCTGATTTAAACAGAACGGAGCGCCAATTCAACCAAGGCGACATGGTTTATTTGAAAATGGAACCTTATCGCTTGGCTGCACTTGGTTTTCGTGGACCTTTAAAACTTCACACTAAATACTATGGTCCCTTCAAAATCCTTCAACGCATTGGCAACATGGCTTACAAACTTCTATTACCCGAGGGGGTCAATATGCACCCGGTGTTTCACGTCAGCCAATTGAAGAAGCACCATGGACCCAAGGCCATTCCCAGTCCTGATCTCCCTCTTATTCATGCTGATGGTACCATCCACACAGCTCCCGTCCTTGTTCTTCAGGTCCGCCAGATACCCCGCCACAATGTTGCTGTTGTTCAATGGCTGGTCCAATGGGCCAATCTCTCTCCAGAGGAGGCCACCCGGGAGGACGCGGACTTCATCAAGCACACCTTCCCCGCTTTCTTCAAGGCTACTGTCCAAGCTTGGCAGGCGCAGGCTCATGCTCCTTGAGGACAAGGACCTTTGAGGAGGGGGCATTGTCAGCACCGCTATCTCAAATACCTGAAGATAGTCGTCTCGCGCCCATCTGAAGCTGTGCGCTCAACGGCAGATATACCTCTGTTATGTACCGTTATATACCTCTGTTATGTACCGTTTACTTTTCCGTCTTCTGAGTCGTTGGCTGTTAGTTTTACCTGCTACTCTTTCACCTACTAAAGGCTGGGTTGTAGCCAACCTGAGATCCATCTCTGTATTGCTGAAATGCTAAACCAAATACATTAAACTCATATCAATAGATGACCTCTGGTTACAGCCCCAATTGAAGCCAGAATTCACTGTTTCTCGTCATCTTTTGTCAATCCGAACTCGGGATCTGACAGAGAGGCGGCGCCTCCGGTCGACGGCCTTCTCCAACGGCCTGCTCCAGCGCGGCGAGCTGGCGGCGCCACGGTCGGCGCTCGCCCCGTCCAGCGCCGTCGCGCGGCTGCAGGGGCGCGACATCGTGCGGCGCGGTGGCCAGCGCAAGAGCCGCTTTCTCTTCTCCTTCCCCGGACTCCTCGCGCCCGCCGCCGCCGCCTCGGCCGGCGGCCGCGTAGGGGAGCTCGCCGACCTCGGGAGCAAGAACCCGGTGCTCTACCTCGAGTTCCCGCACGTACGGCACTGGCTGTACAAGGTTCTGGGTTCAGGGGTTATAATTTTTCATCGCTCTTGTGCTCAAAATGCGATGAAACTATGGATCATTTCTGAGTTGCAGGGGAGGATGAAGCTGTTGGGGACGCACGTGTACCCCAAGAACAAGTACCTCACGCTGCAGATGACGAGGTCGGCCAAGGGTGTCGTCTGCGAGGACGTCTTCGAGAGCCTGGTGAGCGTCTCAACGCAGCATTAGCTTGCATTGCAATCTGTTGGGGAATTGCTGTATGCACTTGTTAAAAGCTCCCATTTTTACTGGCTGGATCAACATGTCGAATTGTCAATTGTACTCGAGTTACACTGTCGAAGTAACAAATCTGTGTTGAGGTTATCTCTTGGCAGATTGTGTTTTCTGAAGCCTGGTGGATTGGGAGAAAAGAAGAAAATCCCGAGGAACTGAAACTTGAGTTCCCGAAAGATCTTCAAAATGTAATTGCTCTTTGTGTCCATAATTTGTTTGTCTCTTTCTTAATTTATTTATGTTCATCTCTGATGCGATGGCATACTTTATATGCTTCTTCATTGATTTTGAACTGCTAGGATGAGGAGGTGGCAGATTGTGATTTTAAAGGTGGAGCAGGTGCCACCAGCGTTGAAGCAATTACAGGCAGTAAGCCTGGAAATGAAATCACAGAACCCCTTTCCCTAAAGTTGGAATCCGATCGTGATGCCTCTGAGGATTCAGACCGTAAGGACGAGAATGACACACAGACTTCGGGTGGAACACCTGTTAGACAATCTGCTAGAACTGCTGGGAAAGCCTTGAAGTAAGTCTCTGTGGTTGGTTTTGGTGAGTGACCAAAATGCTTTCCTAACCCTAGTTTGACTGTAAGATACACTCCTAGCAGTGTTTATTTGCCCCCTATTGTTTAACTTCTCTGGTAATTATATTTCCATTTCCCACACAAAGTACTTAATAAATCATTCTATTCCTTATACAGATACACAGAGTTATCCTCTGGAGGAGATTCAGCTGACAGTGATAATGAGATTGAGGTCCCTGAGGACTTGGATGAGAAGGTAACAGTACAAATATTTCTTTCTTTGTAGGTTGAGATGTATGAATACCAATGGCTGTCAATTTATAACTTATAAGCTACGTTTGGTCATTTTATACCAGTTCTCTTTTCTTCTTGGTGCCTTTTTCTTGCGCTGTAGCTTATTTCGCTTTCTACATTTGATGCAGATAAAGAGTCCAGAAATTAGGAAAGAAATCCCACGTGAAGACATTAAACCTGCAGATTCTTCAGCACATTCTCTTTCCAACAAGAAGGAACCACTAGTTCAGGCTACTTTATCTAGTATGTTTAAAAAAGCAGAAGAAAGAAAGGTGAAAGTGCAAAACCACTTAGATCTATAGTATTTTCACAAAAGTTTGCTGAGTGATGTATGGAGCTCTTTGTTTGGATCTACGATGATGCACCCTAGTTCTGATTGTAGTCTCCCCTCTGTCACCACTCACCAGGAGACAATTTGTGCCCTTAACTTTTAACTGAACTCGTGCTTGATGCGTTGAAGTAACAACACAATCCACTGTTTTTCTTATTTTGTGTTGAACATTATCTGTTTTCTTGTATTAATTATCAACAAATTTAACTCAGCATGTAACAAAATAATTTCTATTTCAGAGATCTACAAGAAGTCCGAAAGGATCTCCAGCCACAAAAGGTTTTTATATCCCACTGTCATAAATCATATACCACCTTTATAGGTTCTGGACCTTTTATCGTAATTCGAAAAAAGAACTCTTTTGATTAATAATTATTAATGTTTTGTAGGTCCTGCTGCTAAGAAGCAACGAGCAAATCCAAAGGAAAAACAGTCAGCAGCGAAGAAGGAAGGTAAGTACAGTATGAAACCAAGTCTATTATCAGAAGCATCTTAATTATATTACAAACTTTAGTGTGAGAACTTGGTCTAAGCTTCTGAAGGCCATTCTTGGTGGAAAAGATTAGACCTCAAACAAGCAAAAGGCTCTATGTATAAAGGAGATTTAAAACCTGAAGCTATTTCATAAACCGTTTTGGGTCTCTAAAGTCTGTCCCTCATTGCCTGTTAAGTCAGAACTCAGAATAAATGATGGAATAAAAATTGGTTGCTGTGCTTCTATATTGACGAAGCTAGCTGGTAAATTTGAAAGACTTGCTGTGTTCCTTTAAAAGATGAAATTTCTGAAAGATGGAATCAACTTTTATTTTTGGGGGTTTAAAGACTGGTTTATGTGCCAAGGCCTGGGGAAGAAGGCACTTCCGTGTCTTTAAGCAGTACATGAGATAATATACTCCTTTGTTAGCATGACACATGCTATCAGTTACTCTTTTAAAGAATTCATGGGAAAGCTGGTTTAGGATTTTTCGTTGGTGGTGCCAAACGCCTGGGGAAAAACTCACTTTAGTGGCTAAGTGCTGCGTGAGATGATCTATTAATTTTGTCAGCATGACTCTTGCTTTCAGTTTCCCTCAGAAATTGTATTATCCATGGTATGTGACTGACTCTTGTATATTTACATGAATGTAGAAAGTGGATCTCGCAAAAAGCAAAAACCAAAGGTACTATTTTTAGAACATTAATGTCGGTTGTGTTACCTTAATAGATGAGTGATTTAACAGCAATGACCAGGGATTTTGATTTAAAATATTGCTCATTGTTTGCTTTACGGAATGCCTATCCGCGAAATTGAGGACCTTCGCCTTTTCCATTTTATGTCACAGGTAGAAGAAGATGAAATTGAAGAGCTCTCAAGTTCCTCTCAGGTGACTTATTTGATTATATCAGCTGAGATATGCTTACTCTATTAGTAGCCTGTAGCAGATTTCTCTCTGCATAAAGGGCAGAAGAATTGTGTGACACTGTAAAATGACCCCATCAATATTTGTTCTAGAGGAGATCACATGTTAACCATAGTGCCTATGATTGCAAAGGCAGCTGATGGTTACAGTGTGCTCGTACTTCCTTGGGTTATGATGAGGTTGTTGTGCCTCCCTGCATAGCTAATCACAATAGCATTACAGGATAACAATGTGGATGATGATAGCGACGAGGACTGGGCTGAGTAACGACTCGCGGATAACAAGATGCAGATTTGGTATGCCTTGAAAGGATAGGTCGGGGATGCAAGAGTCATCTTTGATGTAAAAAGTAGATATCATGTACCATTTCATCTTTATTACAAGAATTCATTCATTCATATTGAGAACTCGAATCGGTTAGTGTTAGATTATTTATTTGACTTGTTGTAATAGAAGCACAACTTGAGGGAGTGTGCAGTATTTGTTTGTTTGTACGACATTGAAGCTGTGGTTATGATGAGGAGCGTTGCAATTTGTGTGATTGGTATTCAACATATTCCTATATATTGAATTGAAAATTGTAGCGTCGCAGATGAAGCAGTTTATAGTTGAACTTTTCACTTCTTTTTGTTGTTGTTGGATAGGAACTATGTATTCTGCTTTAGTAGTGCTGATTCGTTACGTGCTATCGTACCTATACGTTGACAAATACAGTAAAGATGAGTTTTTTTTAATAGACTGAATTATACAACAGCGTGTGTTACTTAGTCTTACTGTACGGGGCCTAACATCAACCTACTCCGCATGTGCCCCCATCGAAAAGTGTGTTTCACAAAAAATTGGAACTTGGTACCCGGTACCTCTATTGGGTATCACCAATTTTATTGAAATTGCCATGCAAACCCCATAGTTCATCTCAAAAAATCTTGCATCATATGTACTATAGCCTAAAAAATGACGTCATCAAAGATTCTCTTACATCCAAAATTTTGAAAAAGCAATAACACTAAAACAGTTATCCGATTTGTGATCAATTTGTATTGTTAGATTTGTCATGACGAGAGCTTAAACTAGACCCCAGTTGATTATGTTATGACGACTTTTTTCGAAGACATTTGTTGCCAGGTTCTATTATGACGGTTAGATTATTATTAAAGTGTTATGAGATGCTATAAAATGATCAAAAAAACAATCATAACCATACACTAATTATTGACAAAAATAGTAGTAATACCCAATGCCTACAACATTACCTCCCACTCACTGCACATCAAATGTCACACACATATAAGAGATCAAACAGAAGAAGTATATGATTACCATGATCTTCCATGTTAGTTACCATTTCAACATGTATACTTATCATGTTCAAGTGATCTAGTTACCATCTAACAGTTTTATCAAGATGTTTATATTGGACGACAATTAGATAATTGTTGTGTTGTCATCAGTTTATTTATACCTACTTATCAAGTTGTTTATCATTGTTATCAGTCTATTTGTTAATTATCATTACTTCAATTCGACATGAGGCAGGCGACACACCATATTATTGTTGTAGTTATCTGGTTGTCCGTGTAATAGCTACGAGCTTGTTTGATACACAGTTACCACCGCTACATCACAAATTTGATAAAAAAAACTTATGAAAAAGAACATAATTTTTTTAAACATAAATAAGTCTAAGAAATCTTGCATGTGCATTTTCACAACACTATAGAAAAGCCACTCCAGTAACATCACCTAGTCTATGATGGTGCATATCACCTAGTCTCTGATGGTGCACTACACAAACACTATAGCATGGTACATTTGTAGAACTATTATGCACATGCAATACACTATAGAACTGCATATACGATACACTGTAACGCACTGTAGCACTATCACATGGTGCATCGTAGCAATGTTACTACACACACTGTAACGCATTGTAGCACTAGAGCATGCAGTGTGTCCATCTCCTTGACTTGTGGGCCACTCAATATGCACTTTACCCACCGCGCCCACCAATCCATCTTGGACGCTCGTGTCTCTCGTCCGCCCATAAGCCATCGGATTGAAACATGCCGTTATACCCACTTTCTCACGCGGTCCACATCGATCTCGATCACCAGGCCCTCGGACGTGGGAGAGCATGTTATTGCATAAGATATTTGTGGGACATGCCCCTATTAGAATTTTTGTTTTTTAATAGGCTAGTATAGTACGATAGGTATAATAGAGTAGAGGATGAAATGACATGCTCAACCACAGACATCATGGGACACTAAATTAAAGGAGAAATCAAATCAGAGGGGCAATTCCCTTGTTTAATTGAATTGATTCGACTAATTAACAAGTTACACCGGAGATGATGAAGCCTTGTGTCGTTCGTCAGGAGAAACCCATGGTACAGTGTCCAGGTAGTGTGTGTAGAGTTTAAGACTGTAGGCGATGAAAGTAGCCAAGGCCATCATCAACAGCCAGTGCAACAAGACGTAGAGCATCACGCTGACGTCTAGGATCGCCGGCGACGCGACCACGAATAGGTGGGCAAGCAGGAGTCTGTAGGAGAGGTGGTTGAAGACGGTGTGGAACCACGCCGTGCCCCGGCAGACGGCGGGGATCAAGAAGAGGACGTAGGAGCAGAGCAGGAGCGCGGAGGGCACTGGGCTGCCCGTCCAAGACGTACAGGAGTGACGCGAAGGGCAGCGCCGCACAGATCGAGCCTACGATGATTGGCCGCCGTCATCGTAATTAAACAGGCTGCGGCGTCGTTGATGAGGCCGACGTAGAAGAAGTACGTTGCTGGACTACGTCGTCTTCCCCGGCTCCGGCTTCGGCTGCGGCTTCGGCTGCGGCTGGGTCGACTCGTTGCTCATCCCGTCCATGGCTAGCTAGCTGCAAACACACGTACGTACATACGTGGCTAGCTGAAGACCAAAGAGCTTGTGTTGGGGCGATTTCAATCGGCTTGGTGTTTATTCTGCCGTGTACATACAACCTGGCCTGGTTATATGGGCTTTGATGCCCGTGTCAGGTGGAAACGGCAAGATCGACGACGACATGGAAGCGTGCTAGGCCAGTTCCGCGGGGAGCTGACCGACAACGGCTACGTCGACGTGGAGTAGGTCGAATGATTTTTTAGTTTCTTGAGGGCAAGGTCGAATGAGAAATGAATAGTAGCTAATTAAGTTTAGAATACTAGTAACTAATTTAAATTGGGCCGTTAATTCGGGCCATTATAGCTATCAGCATTAAATTTCCTGTTTTTTTCTCAAGTTACCTATCAAATTTGGATTTAAAATTTTGTAGCATAATAAGTAAATGTTCTTTTTATTTTTCAAAATTCTATGAGGGACAACCAGGTCCGGGTGCACTACAAGCCCTGGTATTTGGCGCTTTCATATTTTGGACATATTGGGTGTTTTAGGCGCACTTACGTACTCGTTCTCTAGTTCACTACTTAAAAAGCCAAATTTAGCTGCAAATAATAACAAATCTAGGATAAATATGTTCTGATGTAATTGAGACATATTTATAGTTGAATTTATCTTTTTTTCTTGATGTATAGATTGAACTTTGACCTAAAATTTCATGGCATGACGTAAATGTTGTTAAATTATTTTAGATTCTATTATGACTTTTAAATAGTAAATAAGAATTTAGTGCATTAGTATACCTAATCCCCTTGGGCATATGGTCACTGCCTTGTTTGTATGACACTGAGATGCTGTGGTTCTGGACCTCCTCGGAGCCTCCTCGGAGCGAGCGTTGCAATTATGTGGTTGGTATTATGTTCTTATGCACATAATCATAATTAAATGATGTGGTACTGGTATATAGTCTCCAAATAATGGTCTACTTCCTTCGGTTCACGTCTCCACCTTTTTTGTCCCTACCTACAAATTAAGCATTTGCATCTCTGTCTTGAACTTTTTTTTTCTGATTTCTTATAAAACTTCTCTTTTCTTATTCTTATTCGCTGTGATCGCTCATGAAATGTGGAGTGTTGGAATTAGATTCACCGCGCAATTGCTCGTTTCAAAATCCAATCCATTAAGACATTATTATACTCATCTATCCCGTTGAGACTGAGAGCAGAGGGGTAGTCGAATAATACAAAGGGGAAAAGACTCCAACTTGGACCGCGTCGACATCGGTCTTTGTTCACCGTCACCACCCACTGCATTCATAGGAACGACGCGACCTCAATTCTGGGCCTCCTTCAAATTTCTATAGTGCCTCTTCCTTTTTTTTTGTCTCCCTTCCTCTCCAGATCGCTCTATATCAGGGAGAGTAGAGCCGCGAGAGATTCTGCAAGAAATTTCGCTTCTTTCTTCCTCCCTGCCCTGCCTGCCTGGTAAGCCTCATTCTTCTTCTTCTTCTGGTTTTGATTGCTCTCTAATGAGGATATGATCTATTGGATACAACCACTGTTGCTCTTTCTCAAGTCAAGAATCAAGCTCAATACATGACATGTAGCAGCAAAGGTATGATCAAGATTCCAAGGTATAAATTCAGGTTGATCAAACAATGGGACAATGGAAGAGGGAGTGAAGTTCATATGACCATAACAATATATCACATGAATTGGTACTGTACAAGATGGTTTCTCACATCACTTTTGGTCCAAAAAGAGCTAAAGATTAAATTTCAAAAGTTCTGAACTCTGATTTGGATTGCTGAGACAGCTCTGACTTGAAACATCTATATCTCAGGTATACGAACTCCGATTTAGATGATCTTAGATTGCATGGAAATCTTATCTTGTACACTTTCGAAGCGATCTAACTCCATCTCTAAATTCCTCACGAGCACGCCACATTTGTCAAAATAGTCCAAGGCTATTTCTAAAACAGAGTCCAAAGTTGCTACGCCACCTCCACTGAGCCTTGTATGACCTAGGGGCATGCGCCCAATCTCGGGGTGTCACCTTATCTCTTTATTTACCCCCTGAGATGATAGCTTTAGTTTTGGGGTTTGTTTACTTAAAGTTTCAGTCCACACGCTGATACTTTTGTTCTTCATTTGTATCCAACAACCAAATGAAAACTACTTATCAGAACATCAATTTATCTAGTTCTTCACCCAGACTTGCAATTTTAGATTGTTTTATCATAATTCTTGCTTATTTTTCCATTGCTCACAAGGATTAGAACCTTGTGATGGGATTGGCCGTGCTTTCAACATCGTCAATAACCTACCGGGGTTGGTTTAGTGATTGCTAAGACGCATCATCATCATATGGTGTAGTCAAATCGTCAAAATTATATCTACTAGATCGATTGTATCCCTCTCATCGAAAGATCGGGACACCCATAATTCTATCACTAACTTACCCCATGGATTCCTAGAGCCTTTCTTTTATTCCTTCGCAATTTCCTTGCCATGGATTGGTTGTTTGCCACGTTTTTCTTCTTGGATTTGACAACCCTTTTAAATCTGGCCTGAGTTCTTCTGCTCAAATTTCCCTGCAATTTTTCTTCCAGTTTTCCTGGAATTTCTCTTTTGCCCCTTTAAATTCCCCTTTATTTCTGCCTTGTTCTACCAATGCTCCTGTAATGGCGGAGGAAGACAAAGGGCAAGCGTGTTTCTTTCTTCTTCACAAGCAGGGACAGCATTGACGGAGCAACCACAGTCTTTGTAAGCAAAATCGCTGTCATATGAATCAGGGCAGGGAAGGGGACAGATAAATACCAGACACAAGCTCCTCCTTGGCTGTGACAAGAATCTGACTGTTAAGAGGATCTCCACCAACCCCATGATGGCTTCCTTCTCTGGCCCCCTCCATCGGCCCCTCTCCGCCATGGCGGTCGCTGCCTTCGCCGCAGTCTCTTCCCTCGAGCTTCCTGACAAGTTGTCCCACCACAAGCTCGCTGACAATGCGGACGCGGTCGTGTCGCTTCCAGCGAGCAAGCCGGAAGCTTCACTGCCTTCGGCCTCGACATTGCTGGTCTGCAGTGCTTGCCGCGCAGTCACCAGACCTTTGACCCGTCTAAGTTGCATGTTGCATCCTTACCGGTCATCCAGACGGTTTACCAATATGCAAAGTTTGCCAAGACCTCAGGGCAAGTGGCAATGGTTGCGATCCCTTCCTCGTCGTCATCGGATATTCTGCACCGCTGCATCTGTCGGACCCTAGGGCATGCGGTGACTCGTCCAAGTCTCAAATGGTGGTGGTTCTACTCGGGTGGTTGGGCTCGAAACAGAAACACCTGAAGAGATATGCCGATTGCTACACCTCCAGGGGGTTCCATGCTGTGACCTTCACCATCCCCATGTCTCCCTGAGCATCTTGCCGGTTGGGTCAGGGAGGAGAATGGGAAGAAGATAGTTTTCCACACCTTCATTAACACCGGCTGGCTTTGGTATTATACACTTCCTTTGGATTTCTCGCATCAAGAATTAACTCACACCTTGGGATTTCAAGCTTAACTCTTTTGTGCTGCTGTTGTAGCTATGGTGTAATACGGGAGAACTTGCAGCGGCAGGATCCTTCAGCAATGGATAAAATTAAGGGTTGCGTAGTCGATTCAGCGCCTGTTGCTGTGCCTGATTCTCAGGTAAAAGTTTTAGCTAGCTTCACCGGGAGCAAAATTAGGTGGTTCTTGAACGGTTGTCCAAATCTTATTTTTGAAAATTCTGCACATCCAAATCGCATTGTTTATATGTCAAACAAATGAGTCATCAATTATGTTTTACTGTTCTTCTTCCACAACTCACATATTCTGTTATTTACTCATATGTTCATCTGACATTTTTTGGGGAGCAAAGTTATGTATATATGTGTTTTTTATCTCAGGTTTGGGCTTTGGGTTTCTCGGCTGCTATCATGAAAAAACACAGCGTAGCAATAACGATAGAAGCAGGATCAAATGATACAAGATCTGACGTCCTATTTGTGGAGTCTCACAGAGAAATTAAGCCAGCAGCTACCAATGCTGTCCTACTATCCGCGTTGGAGAAGTTTTCGATGTTGTTCTGAACTATCCATCATTAATAGGTATGCATCTCATCCACATATGCAGCAGACCATTTACATTTTCAGCCATGGGGACTTATCTCGAATTCTCTATGCCTTTCAATTGAACTGTTCTTAAACGGAGGCGTGGCATCTGACTTGTCACATCACAAGAGATCATTGTTTGATTTTGTGATTTCATCAGTTCTCTCGTCATCATCCCCATCTGAGCAAAGTATAGATGTGGGTGGCACACAAATAATAAGAAACTACTTATTTAGAACATGCTCTAAATGCAGCAAATCACTGCATGATTTAGTTAATCAATATGTGTGTTTTAACTTTTAACAGGAGGTTGTCTAACGTTATCTCGAAGCAACCAAAGTGCCCCCAGCTGTACACAGCTCTGCCGACCGGGTTATCCGTCAGTGGCGTCATTCGTGGAAAAATTACGCAGTGACTGGCAAAGAAGAATTGAAAAATACGCAGTGACGGAAACAAGTTCCCCCGGCCAACCCCATGTCCCCATATGCTCTTGCTTGTTATACAAAGCGCACATCCTCGAAACTGACCTGCTACCTCCTCGTCGTCGTCTTTGGCTCTTTGGTTCAGCGTTGGTAGAAAGCCTAGAACCATTCATTGTTCTCTCCCATCCTTCCAATCTGCTTCATATGGCCGCGGTTCCGATGCATTCGCGTGCTCTTGAGCGTATGGTGAAGGACGAGGTGGAGATGCTCTTGAGCGTGCCCATCGAGATCACCGAGCTCAAGACATGTGATTAGAGTACTCTCATACATGTGATTAGAGTACTCTGGCTGGCAGCTGTGGAGGTTAGCGGTGCCAGAAAAATACGGAGTAACGTGCTCTCGAGCACAGTCACATCTGTCTTGACTTGCAATTTTGCATCCATCGGTCAGGTAATCCTGTTTTACAAAGCTTCCATCGGAGCAGCATAGCAGACCCTCGCATTTGGAAACCTGCCACCCTCCTCGTCCTGATTCCTTCACCATGGCCGCTGTGCTTGATGCATTCGCGGCCAAGCTGGCTGACATCCTGGCGGGTATGGTGAAGGACGAGATGGAGATGCTCCTGGGCGTGCCCGGCGAGATCACCAAGCTCGAAACGACGCTCGGCGACCTCAGCAGGATCCTGGGCGACGCCGAGAGGAGGCGCATCCGTGACTCCGCCGTGGAGCAGTGGGTGAGGGAGCTCAAGGATGTCATGTACGAGGCGGACAACATCCTTGACCTCTGTCAGATCATGGAGGGGGGACAAGACCCATCGTTGCCTAGATCTGCCCTAAAATCTTCTTCGAAGTGTTGGAACATCCCGATGACGTCCTGCTTTCGCAACCCTGTTGTTGCGCACGGGATCGGAAAGAAGATTAAAGCACTCAACCAACGGTTGCTGGATATTGAGAAGAGGAGTTCCCGCTTCGGATTCATCTCCCAAGCAATCAACTCCTCTTTGAGTTATTCTGCTGATAAGGCCGACAGTTCTCGGCGAGAGACCGGACCTGCTATGATCAGATCTGACATTGTTGGAGAGAAGATCGAGGAAAATACAAGGAGGCTCGTCAATGAACTGGTCAAGAAGGCAGATGCTCGTGCAGGATCAGACGTTGCTGTTGTGGCTGTCACTGGCACTGGTGGGATAGGCAAAACTACCCTTGCTAGGATGGTTTACAACGACAGCATGGTGGCAGAAAACTTTGACACGAAGATCTGGTTAAGCGTTAATAAAGATGCCAATGAGATCGACATCCTGCAAAGTGTTGTTTCTGCTGTTGGGGGTAATTACAATGGCCTTGCTGGTAACAAAGCCCTACTTGAGGATGCTTTGAAGCAAGCGGTGAGGCAAAAGAAATTCATGTTGGTGATGGATGATGTATGGAGCGATAAGGTGTGGAATGAGCTGCTTAGAGCCCCGCTTAACGATGGTGCTCCAGGGAGCCGAGTTTTGGTGACCACGAGGAATCTTGGAGTTGCTCGTGAGATGAGAGCACATCACGTCCAACAAGTTGACAAGCTAGCCTCGGAGGATGCTTGGTCCTTGCTAAAGAAGCAGGTCAGTGATTTTAACACGTCATGCAAATTCACACGCATATCATGGTCGTATGCACAACCATACAAATATCGAACCAATGCTCCATTCGTACAAATCATCCAGTTTGATAGTTACGATGGCTATATCAGCGTACAATTAACTGAATAACTAAAGTATGTTAAGAAATGCGGTATTTCAGTTTTTTATTTGTGATATGTTAGTTATTTACAATGTTGAACTTTAAGTGAGCAACACAAAATCAAGTTAGGACCAACTTAACTAACCCATGTTCTATTCATAATTCAGTGCCATGTATTATGAGTCATACGCATCATGAAATCTACAATATTTAACAAATATGTTAACAAGGATTTACAATGCGAAGAGGAAAAGTAAATATGCTAGAAATTCAAAGAAAAAAAAACACTAGCTCTTAATTTGGTGGATCCTGACTATATAGCGGCATAGCGAGTAGCTAAAGTGGCATAGAGATACAATTTACATGATGTTAGAATTAGACTAGGGATAGACTTTAGCACAGCTGCTTGAAAAAAGTTAAGTTTCAGTCACACTCTGAGGCATTGGATCTATATTCTAGAGAACCTAGTCTTTCCCTCTCTTCAATATAAGCTCTCCCAGCTCTTCCTGCCCCTCCCCCACCACCTCTGGCAAGCCTCCACCGCCCTTCTCCCTGCCTCCGGCGGCTATTGTCGCCAGATCCGCCTCCACCTCCCACTACCACGCTAACCACTCACGCCACCGCCATCTCCACCATTGTCATGCAGCCTCTGCCTTCGGCGGTTGCCGCTGTCAGATTCGTTGCCACCACCACCCTCCTCCTTGTCAATCCGCCCTTTGGCACCGGCCAACAAGCCGTCTCCCTTGTCCGTGGCCGGCGATGCTGCAGCGCTACCTCGCTGCTCAGCCCTAAACAGCCACCGCCGGTCTCTGCCGCGCCGTGCTGGCCTTCCCTCTAAGCTCAGGGAGCACGAGTTCATCTCCGGCGTCGTCACCCACCACCCCAAACTCCCAACCCCTAACCTCTTTGGTGAGGTTCAGGCAAAGAAGCTCTGGTTAGGTCCACGTCACCGTAGTGAAAGAAGAAGGAGGAGGTTGAGCAGAGAAAGAAGAAGCACATGTGACTGAAATTTAAGAAAATTCAATCGCCCATGCTCTAGCAATTCCGTTAAACTTAACCAAACACATAATACACTATGTTCGCTAGAAAGGCACACCTTACAATCCTCTCATTCACATCTGTGCGAGGATGGGGCAGGGGGGGAGAGAGATCGATCTCATTCCTAATCGGATATGGAACAAATATTAAAATTTTAAATTTCCAAAACAAACTGTATCGTACCTATATTATTTTCTTAAAATGGATAACTCGTCTTCCAGAACAGAACATTAGAGTCCCGTGCATTATTCTTGCAAAGAGAACTCTATTATGCCGCACTTGCTACAGTACCAGCATTTAGGACTAGCAGCGGAGCCTAGGATTTGTCGTGCATGCATCAAGCTCTCGCTCACAAGTGATGACACAATTTTCCAACAGGTGGTTTTGAATGAAAGTGATGAATTCGAGGTCGATGGACTAAAGAAAGTTGGGATGAAGATTGTAGAAAGATGTGATGGTTTGCCGCTTGCAGTTAAGGTGATCGGGGGACTCTTACTCAAAAAGGACAGAACAAGAGGTGCTTGGATGGGTGTTTTGGACAACGTCGCATGGTCAATTACAGAAACCAACGATGATCTTAACAAAGCAGTCTATGTGAGCTATGAAGAATTACCACCTCATTTGAAGCAATGCTTTTGTATTTTCACTTTTCCCTAAAGATGAAGTAATCCACGAGGCATTTACTGTCCGGATGTGGATGGCGGAAGGTTTTGTACAATACAACACGAGCTCAAAGCTACCTGAAGATCTGGGATCGGAGTACTACAGAGAACTAATATCAAGAAACCTTCTAGAGCCAACCAGTGGCTGCAGGTACAATCAATCAACATGCACAATGCATGATGTTGTCAGCTCCTTTGCCCAACATGTAGTGAGAGATCAAGGATTATTGGTTAACGAGGGACGACCGAACGTGAGTAGCACTCTTCGTAATATCAAGTTACGCCATCTATCCATATCAAGAGAAGTAGCACAGTCAGGTGCTTTGCAAACACAGGTCTCGCTTAGAACATTGATGTTATTCAAGATCCCCATGGTCACGTTAAAGGATTTCCTGGACAAGCTTCATTGCCTACGGGTATTACATATAAGTAATGTAAATCTTGTCGAGCTGCCGGAGTCAGTTTGCCACCTCAAGCATTTAAGATACTTGGGACTCAGAGGTACAAGCATACCTACAATCCCCCAAGGCATAGGTGATCTAAAATTTCTGCAGGTCATTGCCGTTGAAGGGTGTATAAATTGTTCTCAATTTCCAGAAAGCATCTTGAAGCTACAGAAGCTAAGGTATATCAGCTTAGAAGGCACCAAAATAACCTCAATTCCTCGTCATTTCGGAAAGCTAGAAAATTTGGTCAAGTTATTTGGGTTTCCAACCCATTCGGATGTTAACTCAGATGATTGGTGCAGCTTGGAAGAACTAGGGTCTTTGTCGGAACTCAGGAACCTTGGTATAGAAGGTTTGGAGAAGGCACCTTCTGGTTCTGTAGCTTCTAGAGCAAAGATTAGTAGTAAACCACACTTAAGAGTGTTAAAATTGTCATTTACCAGAAGTCATGCATATACTGGGGAGGTGGAAGACCACATCAGCAAGGAGGAGCAAGAGCGAATCGAGGGGGTGTTGGGTAATCTGCGTCCTCCACCTTCCATAGAAGAGCTTATCATCGGTGGTTACACTGGACGCCGGCTACCCCAGTGGATGAGAATGATGTCAGTCTTCGAGAGCTTAAGGATGCTGGACCTATCGGACTACGCATGCTGCGAGCAGCTCCCTAATGGCCTGGGCCAGCTCCCCTTTCTTGATTGTCTTTGGGTTGAACGTGCTCCATCCATCGAGTGTATCGGGCATGATTTTCTTCTCCCCTCCTTAGGTTGTGATGGCGCTGGCATGGACAAGGTACAAGCGATGGCAGGAACAGAGATCGTCGACAGGAGGCAGCGTCATCATCTTTCTCGCGGTACTGGTGTTGCATTTCCCAAGCTGAATAAAATTGGTTTCAAGGGGATGTTGGAATGGAAGGAGTGGGAATGGGAGGAGCAAGTCCCAGCGATGCCTGCTCTAGAGACGCTTGTGATTGGCGATTGTGAACTGAGTTATCTCCCCCCTGGACTTGCATACCACGCAAAAGCACTGAGAAAGTTACAGCTGAGGAATGTCTCGCACTTGGTGTGTGTAGAGAACTTCCCTTCACTCGTTGAGCTGCTGTTATTTGGCAGCCCAAAACTAGAGAGGATCGCCAACAATCAAAGCTTGCAAGAGATTGACATTAAGGAATGTCCAGGGGTAAAGGTGCTGGAGGACTTGCCGTCACTCCGAAGCATCGAGTGGAGAGATTTGGATGTCGAAGCACTCCCAAATTACCTACGGGAGGCAGACTTAAATAAGTTGATTGTACATTGCAGCCTAAGCTTGCTCAAATTGATATCCTTACAAGGTACCACGTCTGAGTGGGCAAAGATTCAGCATGTGCAGCGACTGAAGGCATATGGTGACAGTGAAAATTATATCTTTTACACCAAGGAGCCCTATTCATTCGAGACAAACATTGCTCAGACATCTGAGTCCATAGGTACACTGCTTAAATTATGTTGATCTTTTATGTTTCCATTCCTCTTATCCTACTCTGACTAAAATTGTTCGTATATATACTTATTCTTTCCTCTACCATTTAGCTTATACAACCTGAATGTTCTTGTCTTTTCCTTACTTTACATGATCGCAGGACAAATGTGACGATGAGGTAGTGGAAACATAGAGGAACAATGCATATGACAGCGAGCAGCTTCAGAGATTTACTTGTGCAACAAAAGGTCACGGTATTCCATTCTTGACAGGTATGCATCGCATGCTAGTTGTTTGATGTTCAGTAGGCGATGTGTTTATGTAGATGATTCGTTTTTCCCAAGAGTTTATTGCAATATTTTCCTTTTTCAGATGTGTACCTTTCTTTACTGTTCGATCCAAGGTTTTCAGACCGATATGACGGGCGCAGAGCAAGATCTCTAGAAGCCTCTTTTCCCGGATCCTTCCTTCCTTCCCGCCTGCGACTCCCATCGATCCATCCATCAGTGTCTTCCTCCTCGCCTATCCTATATAAACCCAGCAGCTGCATCCCCTGTTCTCCATCCCAAGCTCGATCCGAGCCACTCCAGTTCACAGGCCGGCGCGCCACAACTACTGACCCACTCGGTGGGAAAGAAGAACTCATCTTTCGATCGAGGACCCGGCCATCACTAGCTCGCTGCCAATTAAGATCATCAATCGTAGCCATGGCCGCCGCGAGAGCCTGCAGTAGCACCGCCGTCGTCCGGTTCGCCTTCGCGGGGGAGGCGCCGCCGCCGGAGACGCTCGACGTTGTGCGCAGGCAGCGCCAGCTGCTGCGACGGGCGGCCGCCGTCTGCCTCGACCCTATCGCCGAGGAGACCGACGACGTCCCCTCCAGCTCCCCTAGCGGAAGAAGAAGCGGCGGCAGCGTCCACCTGCCCGGCGCCTCATCCGGCTGCAGGTGGACCACGGCGGCGAGCTCCGGCGGGTCTGACGGCGAGTTTCTTTAGACGCGCGTCAGACCTGCTAGTCTTGGATTAATTACTAGTACCTCTTCTCGACTATTAAGAGCGTGGGTGGAGAATTAATTAAGGAGATTAATTTTTTTTAGCAAAGTCTCTTCTTCTTCGTTGCTCTTCCTTTTTGCTTTAAAAAAAATTTAATGTAAAAACATGTAGAATTGCATCTGAAATCAACTCAAATCCTTTTGTTACATTTGTTTGCATGGCTGCGAAATTTTACCAGTGGTAATTAGTATAGAATAGAAAAGAATAGAACTACTACTACTATGTTGTACGTATTGATTCCATTGAAAACGGAATTACGATATCCACTCCAGAAAGCGTGAAATATGATAATAACACATGGAGTCCGTTTCGATACTTGGAAGACGGATTTTGCGAGAGCCGCTTCCTGCATCTTGCAAGTTGCCTCCGAGCGATCTCCCTCCCCACTCTCCCGTCCGGGAATCTCCAAACCAATCCCGCCCAAAGCCTATTACCACAGCAGCGCAGGATGCCCAAGAAGCCAGCCGCCGGCGACGCGGAGGGCGGCGAGAGGCGGCGCCTCCGGTCGACGGCCTTCTCCAACGGCCTGCTTCAGCGCGGCGAGCTGGCGGCGCCACGGTCGGCGCTCGCCCCGTCCAGCGCGGTCGCGCGGCTGCAGGGGCGCGACATCGTGCGGCGCGGTGGCCAGCGCAAGAGCCGCTTTCTCTTCTCCTTCCCCGGACTCCTCGCGCCCGCCGCCGCCGCCTCGGCCGGCGGCCGCGTAGGGGAGCTCGCCGACCTCGGGAGCAAGAACCCGGTGCTCTACCTCGAGTTCCCGCAGGTACGGCACTGGCTGTACAAGGTTCTGGGTTCAGGGGTTATGAATTTTTCATTGCTCTTGTGCTCAAAATGCGATGAAACTATGGATCATTTCTGGGTTGCAGGGGAGGATGAAGCTGTTGGGGACGCACGTGTACCCCAAGAACAAGTACCTCACGCTGCAGATGACGAGGTCGGCCAAAGGTGTCGTCTGCGAGGACGTCTTCGAGAGCCTGGTGAGAGTCTCAACGCAGCATTACCTTGCATTGCAATCTGTTGGGGAATTGCTGTATGCACTTGTTAAAAGCTCCCATTTTTACTGGCTGGATCAACATGTCGAATTGTCAATTGTACTCGAGTTACACTGTCGAAGTAACAAATCTGTGTTGAAGTTATCTCTTGGCAGATTGTGTTTTCTGAAGCCTGGTGGATTGGGACAAAAGAAGAAAATCCCGAGGAACTTTTTTTTTAAGAAAATGGCAGGAGCTCTGCCTTTCTTATAGAGGAAATGGAAACAACGTCTTGAACAAACCAAAATTACAAGAAAACAATAAAAAAACGAGCTCAGCCGAAGTGATAGTGGCTAGCTGTTACTAGGCAAGATCTTCGTTCTCAGAGATCTCCCGCTGGAAGGCTCTGTTTCTAGCTTGGATGCTGTCAACAGTGCTTGAAGCAACTTCTTCGAAAGATTTGAAATGGTTTTCGAAGATCCTCCCATTTCTTTCTTTCCAGAGGCTCCAGAGACCATAGATGAGGATGCCATATCTCTTCCTCTTCTCGTTCTCGCTCAGAAACTTGAAACTTGAGTTCCCGAAAGATCTTCAAAATGTAATTGCTCTTTGTATCCATAATTTGTTTGTCTCCTTCTTAATTTATTTATGTTCCTCTCTGATGCGATGGCATACTTTATATGCTTCTTCATTGATTTTGAACTGCTAGGATGGGGAGGTGGCAGATTGTGATTTTAAAGGTGGAGCAGGTGCCACCAGCGTTGAAGCAATTACAGGCAGTAAGCCTGGAAATGAAATCACAGAACCCCTTTCCCTAAAGTTGGAATCCGATCGTGATGCCTCTGAGGATTCAGACCGTAAGGACGAGAATGACACACAGACTACGGGTGGAACACCTGTTCGACAATCTGCTAGAACTGCTGGGAAAGCCTTGAAGTAAGTCTCTGTGGTTGGTTTTGGTGAGTGACCAAAATGCTTTCCTAACCCTAGTTTGAGTGTAAGATACACTCCTAGCAGTGTTTATTTGCCCCCTGTTGTCTAACTTCTCTGGTAATTATATTTCCATTTCCCACAAAGTACTTAATAAATCCTTCTATTCTTTATACAGATACACAGAGTTATCCTCTGGAGGAGATTCAGCTGACAGTGATAATGAGATTGAGGTCCCTGAGGACTTGGATGAGAAGGTGATGAGGACATCTCCCACACTATCATCCAAGGACCAATCACCCGTTCCCGTGCCCGACGACTTAATCATGAGGTGCGTTCGTTTCTTACTATCCATAATTATGTGGCTAAGGATGGGATGCTACTTAATGGTGATATTTTGATTCTTAGGAACATGGGAGAAGCACCACTGGACCAGCCACAAGAGGATGAGGCGCCACCCCAAGTCAAGTCGGACTCCGCTTCAACTTCGAATTCGGTTCGGTTTTCAGCAGACAGCACCTACATAAATGGGGCATAACTTTCTCATACGGAGTCCGATTGAAGAGTTCTTGTATGCGTTGGAAAGCTAACAACGACACCTTTCCAATGGATCTGATGCCACGTTATGAATAATTACAGAGACATTGAAATTGTCAGAACAAGTCGTCAGGTGCTGCGACACCGTTTTGGGCCACTTCGGGCCTTGTTTTCGTTTCGGGTTTTAAGCCCAGGTTTAGGGTGAAACTCTCAGAAACCCTAGGTATAAATACTTGGTAGCCGTCATTGTTTAGGGTGGGTTTTGCTTAGAATTATTCTGCCATCGCAGTCTCGCTGATTTCATCAGTTTGTAGAACCCCACTTCGAGTAATCAACAATCATCTCGTTTGTGAGATTGCTTCTACTGTGTTCTTGCTTGTGTTCTCGATTCGCATGTAGGGATAAGCCTTCTTGGCGAGGTCAACCGCGTGTGCGCGTGGTTGATAACCAACGGAGCCGTGGTGTAGCGAACGCAGGGTTCGGATCAGTTCTGATTGGAAGCCGGGTCGTCAACGTCGAGTTCTCCACAATCGTGATTATCCCTTCCTGACGGAAGATCGGGCACCCCCGTGCGCATCAGAAGGTAACAGTACAAATCTTTCTTTCTTTGTAGGTTGAGATGTATGAATACCAATGGCTGTCAATTTATAACTTATAAGCTACGTTTGGTCATTTTATACCAGTTCTCTTTTCTTCTTGGTGCCTTTTTCTCGCGCTGTAGCTTATTTCGCTTTCTACATTTGATGCAGATAAAGAGTCCAGAAATTAGGAAAGAAATCCCAAGTGAAGACATTAAACCTGCAGATTCTTCAGCACATTCTCTTTCCAACAAGAAGGAACCACTAGTTCAGGCTACTTTATCTAGTATGTTTAAAAAAGCAGAAGAAAGAAAGGTGAAAGTGCAAAACCACTTAGATCTATAATATTTTCACAAAAGTATGCTAAGTGATGTATGGAGCTCTTTGTTTGGATCTACGATGATGCACACTAGTTCTGATTGTAGTCTCCCCTCTGCCACCACTCACCAGGAGACAATTTGTGCCCTTAACTTTTAACTGAACTCGTGCTTGATGCGTTGAAGTAACAACACAGTCCACTGTTTTTCTTATTTTGTGTTGAACATTATCTGTTTTCTTGTATTAATTATCAACAAATTTAACTCAGCATGTAACAAAAGAATTTCTATTTCAGAGATCTACAAGAAGTCCGAAAGGATCTCCAGCTACAAAAGGTTTTTATATCCCACTTCATAAATCATATACCACCTTTATAGGTTCTGGACCTTTTATCGTAATTTGAGAAAAGAACTCTTTTGATTAATAATTATTAATGTTTTGTAGGTCCTGCTGCTAAGAAGCAGCGAGCAAGTCCAAAGGAAAAACAGTCAGCAGCGAAAAAGGAAGGTAAGTACAGTATGAAACCAAATCTGTTATCAGAAGCATCTTAATTATATTACAAACTTTAGTGTGAGAACTTGGTCTAAGCTTCTGAAGGCCATTCTTGGTGGAAAAGATTAGGCCTCAAACAAGCAAAAGACTCTATGTATAAAGGAGATTTAAAACCTGAAGCTATTTCATAAACCGTTTTGGGTCTCTAAAGTCTGTCTCTCATTGCCTGTTAAGTCAGAACTCAGAATAATGATGGAATAAAAATCGGTTGCTGTGCTTCTATATTAACGAAGCTAGCTGGTAAATTTGAAAGACTTGCTGTGTTCCTTTAAAAGATGAAATTTCTGAAAGATGGAATCAACTTTTATTTTTGGGGGTTTAAAGGCTGGTTATTGTGCCAAGGCCTGGGGAAGAAGGCACTTCCGTGTTTTAAGCAGTACATGAGATAATATACTCCTTTGTCAGCATGACACATGTTATCAGTTACTCTTTTAAAGAATTCATGGGAAAAAGCTGGTTTAGGATTTTTCGTTGGTGGTGCCAAAGGCCTGGGGAAAAACTCACTTTAGTGGCCAAGTGCTGCGTGAGATGATCTATTAATTTTGTCAGCATGACTCTTGCTTTCAGTTTCCCTCAGAAATTGTATTAAGTATCCATGGTATGTGACTGACTCTTGTATATTTACATGAATGTAGAAAGTGGATCTCGCAAAAAGCAAAAAGCAAAGGTACTATTTTTAGAACATTAATGTTGGTTGCGTTACCTTAATAGATGAGTGATTTAACAGCAATGACCAGGGATTTTGATTTAAAATATTGCTCATTGTTTGCTTTTCGGAATGCCTATCCGCGAAATTGAGGACCTTCGCCTTTTCCATTTTATGTCACAGGTAGAAGAAGATGAAATTGAAGAGCTCTCAGGTTCCTCTCAGGTGACTTATTTGATTATATCAGCTGAGATATGCTTACTCTATTAGTAGCCTGTAGCAGATTTCTCTCTGCATAAAGGGCAGAAGGCTTGTGTGACACTGTAAAATGACCCCATCAATATTTGTTCTAGAGGAGATCACATGTTAACCATAGTGCCTATGATTGCAAAGGCAGCTGATGGTTATAGTGTGCTCGTACTTCCTTGGGTTAGGATGAGGTTGTTGTGCCTCCGTGCATAGCTAATCACAATAGCATTACAGGATAATAATGTGGATGATGATAGCGACGAGGACTGGGCTGAGTAACGAATCGCGGATAACAAGATGCAGATTTGGTATGTCTTGAAAGGATAGGTCGGGGGTGCAAGAGTCATTGTTGATGTAAAAAGTAGATATCATGTACCATTTCATCTTTATTACAAGAATTCATTCATTCATATTGAGAACTCGAATCGGTTAGTGTTAGATTATTTATTTGACTTGTTGTAATAGAAGCACAACTTGAGGGAGTGTGCAGTATTTGTTTGTTTGTACGACATTGAAGCTGTGGTTATGATGAGGAGCGTTGCAATTTGTGTGATTGGTATTCAACATATTCGTATATATTGAATTGAAAATTGTAGCGTCGCAGATGAAGCAGTTTATAGTTGAACTTTTCACTTCATTTTGTTGTTGTTGGATAGGAACTATGTATTCTGCTTTAAAAGTAGTGCTGATTCGTTACGTGTTATCGTACCTATACGTTAACAAATACAGTAAAGATGAGTTTTTTTAATAGACTGAATTATACAACAACGTGTGTTACTTAGTCTTACTGTACGGGGCCTAACATCAACCTACTCCGCATGTGCCCCCATCGAAAAGTGTGTTCCACAAAAAAATGGAACTTGGTACCCCGCACCTCTATTGGGCATCACCAGTTCTATTGAAATTGCCATACAAACCCCATAGTTCATCTCAAAAAATCTTGCATCATATGTACTATAGCCTAAAAGATGATGTCATCAAAGATTCTCTTACATTCAAAATTTTGAAAAAGCAATAACACTAAAACAGTTATCCGATTCGTGATCAATTTGCATTGTTAGATTTGTCACGATGAGAGCTTAAACTAGACCCCAGTTGATTATGTTATGACGGCTTTTTTCGAAGACATTTGTTGCCAGGCGTTTAGATTATTATTAAAGTGTTATGAGATGCTATAAAATGATCAAAAAACAAACATAATCATAACACTAATTATTGACAAAAATAGTTATAATACCCAATGCCTACAACATTACCTTCCACTCACTGCACATCAAATGTCACACACATATAAGAGATCAAACAGAAAAAGTATATGATTACCATGATCTTCCATGTTAGTTACAATTTCAACATGTATACTTATCATGTTCAAGTGATCTAGTTACCATCTAACAGTTTTATCAAGATGTTTATATTGGACGACAATTAGATAATTGTTGTGTTGTCATCAGTTTATTTATACCTACTTATCAAGTTGTTTATCATTGTTATCAGTCTATTTGTTAGTTATCATTACTTCAATTCGATACGAGGCAGGCGACACACTATATTATTATTGTAGTTATCTGGTTGTCCGTGTAATAGCTACAAGCTTGTTTGATACGCAGTTACCACCGACATCACAAATTCGATAAAAAATTTTATGAAAAAGAACGTAATTTTTTTAAACATAAAAAAGTCTAAGAAATCTTGCATGTGCATTTTCACAACACTATAGAAAAGCCACTCCAGTAACATCACATAGTCTATGATGGTGCATATCACCTAGTCTCTGATGGTGCACTACACAAACACTATAGCATGGTACATTTGTAGAACTATTATGCACATGCAATACACTATAAAACTGCATAGTACAGATACCATGTAATGCACGTAAGCCAGGGCACTGCTGAGATTTTGGGGGCCCGGGTGAAACTAAAACTAGGGACTTAATATGACACAATAAATTATAAACATTGAATACACATATATATGAAAGTATTATCAATACCCCTTAAAATACATACAAAATCATATGCACATCAAATAATTTATAATATACCCTAAAAACCATATACTATCTTACCAAGCCATCAACAATTTTTCCTTTTCCTTTTACGCTACCCGATGATACTTTTGGACGGACATGAACACACAAGCTGAAAAACAATTTAAAAAAAATTACATTCAATGTTGAAGGTGCCGGCATTATGCATCCAAGAAAATAATCACATCGAACAAATTAAACAATCGGGCGAACTGGATTAGGAAGGAAACTACCAGGTATGGCGGCAGTACGACGTCGGCGGCCTGGGGCTGGGAATCCCACTATGATGCGCGACGGAATAAGGATGGGAATTAGGGATCGTACCGGATACTATCTGCTCTTTTTTAACGCGAACAAACGAATCAATCGGCTCCGGCGATCAATGGAATCACGGCGATCGGCCTGCCGCAGGTGCGCTGCGTGGCTGCGTGGCGATGCTGGTCGCGCTAACTCAACACCAATGCGGGCAATGAATCCCTATCTATCCTTTTTCTCTGCACAAACGGGAAGATACCGAATCAATCGGCGTCCTCGGCGCACGGGCCGCACGGGCGATCGGCCTGCGCGGTGCCGACTGCGCGGCTAGTGTGCGTGGCTGCTGCTGCTGCGCAATTTTACCAATGGGCCAATTCCTAATGACTGGATCACTGCAGGATCTGATTCACGCTGGGCATGCATAGCCAGCATGTAGCACGTACTAGGGAACACAGGAATATAGGATACATGGCTACTGGATTGATTAAATTGAACATGGTAATGGATTTTGGGGGCCCCTGGATTTTGGGGGCCAGGGCGGCGCCCCCTGCCCCCCCCCCCCCCCCACCACCCAGGGCCCGGCTACGACTGTTAGCATCATTACATGGTGCATCGTAGCAATGTTACTACACACTATAACGCATTGTAGCACTAGAGCATGCAGTGTGTCCATCTCCTTGACTTGTGGGCCACTCAATATGCACTTTACCCACCGCGCCCACCAATCCATCTTGGACGCTCGTGTCAGTCTCGTCCGCCCATAAGCCATCGGATTGAAACATGCCGTTACACCCACTTTCTCACGCGGTCCACATCGATCTTGATCAGCAGGTCCTTGGACGTGGGAGAGCATGTTATTGTGTAAGATATTCGTGGGACGTGCCCCGATTAGAATTTTCATTTTTTAATAGGCTAGTATAGTACGGTAGGTACAGTAGAGTAGAAGATGAAATGACATGCTCAACCATAGACATCATGGGACACTAAATTAAAGGAGAAATCAAATCAGAGGGGCAATTTCCTTGTTTAATTGAATTGATTCGACTAATTAACAAGTTACACCGGAGATGATGAAGCCTTGTGTCGTTCGTCAGGAGAAACCCATGGTACAGTGTCCAGGTAGTGTGTATAGAGTTTAAGACTGTAGGCGATGAAAGCAGCCAAGGCCATCATCAACAGCCAGTGCAACAAGACGTAGAGCATCACGCTGACGTCTAGGATCGCCGGCGACGCGACCACGAACAGGTGGGCAAGCAGGAGTCTGTAGGAGAGGTGGTTGAAGACGGTGTGGAACCACGTCGTGCCCCGGCAGACGGCGGGGATCAAGAAGAGGATGTAGGAGCAGAGCAGGAGCGCGGAGGGCACTGGGCTGCCCGTCCAAGACGTACAGGAGTGACGCGAAGGGCAGCGCCGCACAGACCGAGCCTACGATGATTGGCCGCCGTCATCGTAATTAAACAGGCTGCGGCGTCGTTGATGAGGCCGACGTAGAAGAAGTACGTTGCTGGACTACGTCGTCTTCCCCGGCTCCGGCTCCGGCTGCGGCTTCGGCTGCGGCTGGGTCGACTCGTTGCTCATCCCGTCCATGGCTAGCTAGCTGCAAACACACGTACGTACGTACGTGGCTAGCTGAAGACCAAAGAGCTTGTGTTGGGGCGATTTCAATCGGCTTGGTGTTTATTCTGCCGTGTACATACAACCTGGCCTGGTTATATGGGCTTTGATGCCCGTGTCAGGTGGAAACGGCAAGATCGACGACGACATGGAAGCGTGCTAGGCCAGTTCCGCGGGGAGCTGACCGACAACGGCTACGTCGACGTGGAGTAGGTCGAATGACTTTTTAGTTTCTTGAGGGCAAGGTCGAACGAGAAATGAATAGTAGCTAATTAAGTTTAGAATACTAGTAACTAATTTAAATTGGACCGTTACTTCGGGCCATTATAGCTATCAGCATTGAATTTCCTGTTTTTTTTTCTCAAGTTACCTATCAAATTTGGATTTAAAATTTTGTAGCATAATAAGTAAATGTTCTTTTTATTTTTCAAAATTCTATGAGGGACAACCAGGTCCGGGTGCACTACAAGCCCTGGTATTTGGCGCTTTCATATTTTGGACGTATTGGGTGTTTTAGGCGCACTTACGTACTCGTTCTCTAGTTCACTACTTAAAAAGCCAAGTTTAGCTGCAAATAATAACAAATCTAGGATAAATATGTTCTGATGTAATTGAGACATATTTATAGTTGAATTTATCTTTTTTTCTTGATGCATAGATTGAATTTTGACCTAAAATTTCATGGCACGACGTAAATGTTGTTAAATTATTTTAGATTCTATTATGACTTTTAAATAGTAAATAAGAATTTAGTGCATTAGTATACCTAATCCCCTTGGGCATATGGTCACTGCCTTGTTTGTATGACACTGAGATGCTGTGGTTCTGGACCTCCTCGGAGCCTCCTCGGAGCGAGCGTTGCAATTATGTGGTTGGTATTATGTTCTTATGCACATAATCATAATTAAATGATGTGGTACTGGTATATAGTCTCCAAATAATGGTCTGCTTCCTTCGGTTCACGTCTCCACCTTTTGTGTCCCTACCTACAAATTAATCATTTGCATCTCTATCTTAAACTTTTTTTTCTGATTCCTTATAAAACTTCTCTTTTCTTATTCTTATTCGCTGTGATCGCTCATGAAATGTGGAGTGTTGGAATTAGATTCACCGCGCAATTGCTCGTTTCAAAATCCAATCCATTAAGACATTATTATACTCATCTATCCTGTTGAGACTGAGAGCAGAGGGGTAGTCGAATAATACAAAGGGGAAAAGACTCCAACTTGGACCGCATCGACATCGGTCTTTGTTCGCCGTCACCACCCACTGCATTCATAGGAACGACGCGACCTCAATTCTGGGCCTCCTTCAAATTTCTATAGTGTCTCTTCCTTTTTTTTGTCTCCCTTCCTCCCCAGATCGCTCTATATCAGGGAGAGTAGAGCCGCGAGAGATTCTGCAAGAAATTTCGCTTCTTTCTTCCTCCCTGCCCTGCCTGCCTGGTAAGCCTCTTTCTTCTTCTTCTTCTGGTTTTGATTGCTCTCTAATGAGGATATGATCTATTGGATACAACCATTGTTGCTCTTTCTCAAGTCAAGAATCAAGCTCAATACATGACATGTAGCAGCAAAGGTATGATCAAGATTCCAAGGTATAAATTCAGGTTGATCAAACAATGGGACAATGGAAGAGGGAGTGAAGTTCATATGACCATAACAATATATCACATGAATTGGTACTGTACAAGAAGGTTTCTCACATCACTTTTGGTCCAAAAAGATCTAAAAATTAAGTTCTAAAAGTTCTGAACTCTGATTTGGATTGCTGAGACAGCTCTGACTTGAAACATCTATATCTCAGATATACGAACACCGATTTAGATGATCTTAGATTGCATGGAAATCTTATCTTGTACACTTTCCAAGCGATCTAACTCCACCTCTAAATTCCTCACGAGCACGCCATATTTGTCAAAATAGTCCAAGGCTATTTCTAAAACAGAGTCCAAAGTTGCTACGCCACCTCCACTGAGCCTTGTAGGACCTAGGGGCATGCGCCCAATCCCCGGGGTGCCACCTTATCTCTTTATTTACCCCCATGAGATGATAGCTTTAGTTTTGGGGTTTGTTTACTTAAAGTTTCAGTCCACACGCTGATACTTTTGTTCTTCATTTGTATCCAACAACCAAATGAAAACTACTTATCAGAACCTCAATTTATCTAGTTCTTCACCCAGACTTGCAATTTTAGATTGTTTTATCATAATTCTTGCTTATTTTTCAATTGCTCACAAGGATTAGAACCTTGTGATGGGATTGGCCGTGCTTTCAACATCGTCAATAACCTACCGGGGTTGGTTTAGTGATTGCTAAGACGCATCATCATCATATGATGTAGTCAAATCGTCAAAATTATATCTACTAGATCGATTGTATCACTCTCATCGAAAGATCGAGACACCCATAATTCTATCACTATCTTACCCCATGGATTCCTAGAGCCTTTCTTTTACTCCTTCGCAATTTCCTTGCCATGGATTGGTTGTTTGCCACGTTTTTCTTCTTGGATTTGACAACCGTTTTAAATCTGGCCTGAGTTCTTCTGCTGCTCAAATTTCCCTGCAATTTTTCTTCCAGCTTTCCTGGAATTTCTCTTTTGCCCCTTTAAATTCCCCTCTATTTCTGCCTTGTTCTACCAATGCTCCTGTAATGGCGGAGGAAGACAAAGGGCAAGCATGTTTCTTTCTTCTTCACAAGCAGGGACAGCATTGACGGAGCAACCAGTCTTTGTAAGCAAAATCACTGTCATATGAATCAGGGCAGGGAAGGGGACAGATAAATACCAGATACAAGCTCCTCCTTGGCTGTGACAAGAATCTGACTGTTAAGAGGATCTCCACCAACCCCATGATGGCTTCCTTCTCTGGCCCCCTCCACCGGCCCCTCTCCGCCATGGCGGTCGCTGCCTTCGCCGCAGTCTCTTCCCTCGAGCTGCCTGACAAGTTGTCCCACCACAAGCTCACTGACAATGCGGACGCGGTCGTGTCGCTTCCAGCGAGCAAGCTGGAAGCTTCACTGCCTTCGGCCTCGACACTGTCTGGTCTGCAGTGCTTGCCGCGCAGTCACCAGACCTCTGACCCGTCTAAGGCGCATGTTGCATCCTTACCGGTCATCTAGACGGTTTACCAATATGCAAAGTTTGCCAAGACCTCAGGGCAAGTGGCAATGGTTGCGATCCCTTCCTCGTCGTCATCGGATATTCTGCACCGCTGCATCTGTCGGACCCTAGGGCATGCGGTGACTCGTCCAAGTCTCAAACGGTGGTGGTTCTACTCGGGTGGTTGGGCTCGAAACAGAAACACCTGAAGAGATATGCCGATTGCTACACCTCCAGGGGGTTCCATGCTGTGACCTTCACCATCCCCATGTCTCCCCGAACATCTTGCCGGTTGGGTCAGGGAGGAGAATGGGAAGAAGATAGTTTTCCACACCTTCATTAACACCGGCTGGCTTTGGTATTATACACTTCCTTTGGATTTCGCATCAAGAATTAACTCACACCTTGGGATTTCAAGCTTAACTCTTTTGTGCTGCTGTTGTAGCTATGGTGTAATACGGGAGAACTTGCAGCGGCAGGATCCTTCAGCAATGGATAAAATTAAGGGTTGCGTAGTCGATTCAGCGCCTGTTGCTGTGCCTGATTCTCAGGTAAAAGTTTTAGCTAGCTTCACCGGGAGCAAAATTAGGTGGTTCTTGAACGGTTGTCCAAATCTTATCTTTGAAAATTCTGCACATCCAAATCGCATTGTTTATATGTCAAACAAATGAGTCATCAATTATGTTTTACTGTTCTTCTTCCACAACTCACATATTCTGTTATTTACTCATATGTTCATCTGACATTTTTTGGGGAGCAAAGTTATGTATATATGTGTTTTTTTATCTCAGCTTTGGGTTTTGGGTTTCTCGGCTGCTATCATGAAAAAACACAGCGTAGCAACGATAGAAGCAGGATCAAATGATACAAGATCTGACGTCCTATTTGTGGAGTCTCACAGAGATATTAAGCCAGCAGCTACCAATGCTGTCCTACTATCCGCGTTGGAGAAGTTTTCGATGTTGTTCTGAACTATCCATCATTAATAGGTATGCATCTCATCCACATATGCAGAAGACCATTTACATTTTCAGCCATGGGGACTTATCTCGAATTCTCTATGCCTTTCAATTGAACTGTTCTTAAACGGAGGCGTGGCATCTGACTTGTCACATCACAAGAGATCATTGTTTGATTTTGTGATTTCATCAGTTCTCTCGTCATCATCCCCATCTGAGCAAAGTATAGATGTGGGTGGCACACAAATAATAAGAAACTACCTAATTAGAACATGGTCTAAATGCAGCAAATCACTGCATGATTTAGTTAATCAATATGTGTGTTTTAACTTTTAACAGGAGGTTGTCTAACGTTATCTCGAAGCAACCAAAGTGCCCCCAGCTGTACACAGCTCTGCCGACCGGGTTATCCCGGCCAAGTCAGTGGAGTCATTCGTGGAGAGGCAGCGGAGAGCGGGACTGGCAAAGAAGAATTGAAAAATACGCAGTGACGGAAACAAGTTCCCCCGGCCAACCCCATGTTCCCATGTGCTCTTGCTTGTTAGTGGAGGAATCGCCCCTTTATACAAAGCGCTCCTTTATAAAAAGCTCTCCTTGAAGACGCACAAAGCAGAGTCAAGCATATCATCGAAACCGACCTGCTACCTCCTCGTCGTCGTCTTTGGTTCTTTGGTTCACCGTTGGTAGAAAGCCTAGAACCATTCATTGTTCTCTCCCATCCTTCCAATCTGCTTCATATGGCCGCGGTTCCGATGCATTCGCGTGCTCTTGAGCGTATGGTGAAGGACGAGGTGGAGATGCTCTTGGGCGTGCCCATCGAGATCACCGAGCTCAAGACATGTGATTAGAGTACTCTGGCTGGCAGCTGTGCAGGTTAGCGGTGCCAGAAAAATACGGAGTAACGTGCTCTCGAGCACAGTCACATCTGTCTTGACTTGCAATTTTGCATCCATCGGTCAGGTAACCCTGTTATACAAAGCTTCCATCGGAGCAGCATAGCAGACCCTCGCATTTGGAAACCTGCCACCCTCCTCGTCCTGATTCCTTCACCATGGCCGCTGTGCTTGATGCATTCGCGGCCAAGCTGGCTGACATCCTGGCGGGTATGGTGAAGGACGAGATGGAGATGCTCCTGGGCGTGCCCGGCGAGATCACGAAGCTCGAAACGACGCTCGGCGACCTCAGCAGGATCCTGGGCGACGCCGAGAGGAGGCGCATCCGTGACTCCGCCGTGGAGCGGTGGGTGAGGGAGCTCAAGGATGTCATGTACGAGGCGGACAACATCCTTGACCTCTGTCAGATCATGGAGGGGGGACAAGACCCATCGTTGCCTAGATCTGCCCCAAAATCTTCTTCGAAGTGCTGGAACATCCCGATGACGTCCTGCTTTCGCAACCCTGTTGTTGCGCACGAGATCGGAAAGAAGATTCAAGCACTCAACCAACGGTTGCTGAATATCCAGAAGAGGAGTTCCAGCTTCGGATTCATCATCCAAGCCATCAACTCCTCTTCGAGTTATTCTGCTGATAAGGCCGACAGTTCTCGGCGAGAGACCGGACCTGCTATGATCAGATCTGACGTTGTTGGAGAGAAGATCGAGGAAAATACAAGGAGGCTCGTCAATCTACTGGTCAACAAGGCAGATGCTCGTGCAGGATCGGACGTTGCTGTTGTGGCTGTCACTGGCACTGGTGGGATAGGCAAAACTACCCTTGCTAGGATGGTTTACAACGACAGCATGGTGGCAGAATACTTTGACACGAAGATCTGGTTAAGCGTTAATAAAGATGCCAATGAGATCGACATCCTGCAAAGTGTTGTATCTGCTGTTGGGGGTAATTACAATGGCCTTGCTGGTAACAAAGCCCTACTTGAGGATGCTTTGAAGCAAGCGGTGAGGCAAAAGAAATTCATGTTGGTGATGGATGATGTATGGAGCGATAAGGTGTGGAATGAGCTGCTTAGAGCCCCGCTTAACGATGGTGCTCCAGGGAGCCGAGTTTTGGTGACCACGAGGAATGGTGGAGTTGCTCGTGAGATGAGAGCACATTACGTCCAACAAGTTGACAAGCTAGCCTCGGAGGATGCTTGGTCCTTACTAAAGAAGCAGGTTAGTTATTTTAACATGTCATGCAAATTCACACGCATACATGTATCATCGTCGTATGCTCAACCATACAAATATCGAACCAACGCTCCATTCGTATAAATCATCCAGTTTGATAGTTACGACGTCTCTATCAGCGTACAATTAACTGAATAATTAAAGTATATTAAGAAATGCGGTATTTCAGTTTTTTTATTTATTTGCGATATGTTAGTTATTTATATTATTGAACTTTAAGTGAGTAAGACAAATCAAGTTAGGACCAACTTAACTAACCCATGTTCTATTCATAATTCACTGTATGTATCATGAGTCATATGCATCATTTGGTTAACAAGGATTTACAGTATTTAACAAATATGTTAACAAGGATTTACAACTGCTAAGAGGAACAGTAAATATGCTAAAATTTCGAAGAGAAGACAAACACTAGTTCTTAGTTTGGTGGATCCTAACTATATAGTGGCACAACGAGTAGCTAAAGTGACATGAGATATAATTTACATGGCGTTAGAATTAAACTTAGGGATAGGCTATAGCACAGTTGTTTGAAAAAAAGTTAAGTTTCAGTCACTTTTTGAGCTATATCCCAGAGAATCTGGTCCCTCCCTCTCACCAATATAAGCTCTCTCACCTCTCCCCCTCCTTCAAACCCTACCGGGCCATGTCGCTGCCATCTCCTAGCGCATTGCAAGCATCATTTCCAACTCCAATGAGCCATGATCGCCCTCCTCCACGTTTTCGGTGGCTACTGTCGCCGGATCCGCCTCCACCTCCCACTGTCACGCTTACCACTCACACCGCCGCCATCTCCACCATTGTCGTGCCGCCCCTGCCCTCCTCATTGTCAACCCACCCTCCGGCACTGGCCCATATAGGACGTCTCCCTTGCCCCCGGGCGGCGGCACTACTGTGCCGACTCACCGCCCGCCCTAATGCGCCATCACCACCAGTTTGCCACGCCCCGCTGGCTTTCCCTCTAAGCTCAGGGAGTATGAGTTTGTCTCCGACGTTGTTAACCTCCACCTTGAACCCCCAACCCTCTAACCTCTCCAGCAAGGTTCAGGTGAAGCTCCGGCTAGGTCCACGTCACCAAAGTGGAAAAAGGAGGGGTTGAGCAAAGAAAGAGAAGCAAAGGTGACAGAAATTTAAGAAAATTTCAGTCACCTGTGCTCCAGCAGTTCCGTTAAACTTAACCAAAAACATACTAGACTATGTTCGCTAAAAATACATACCTTACAATCCTCTCATTCACGTCTATGAGAGCACGACGATTGATCTCTTTCGAATCAAATATCGAACAAATATTAAAATTTTAAATTTCCAAAACAAACTGTATCATACGTATATTATTTTCTTAAAATGGATAACTCGTCTTGCAATACATTAAAATCGCGTGCGTTACTCTTGCAAAGAGAACTCTATTATGCCGCACTTGCTACACTACCAACGTTTAGGATTAGCAGCGGAGCCTAGGCTCTGTCGTGCATGCATCAAGCTCTCTCTCTCATAATTGACACGATTTTCCAACAGGTGGTTTTGAATGAAAGTGATGAATTCGAGGTCGATGGACTAAAGGATGTTGGGATGAAGATTGTAGAAAGATGTGACGGTTTGCCGCTTGCAGTTAAGGTGATCGGGGGACTCTTGCTCAAAAAGGGAAGAACAAGAGGTGCTTGGATGGATGTTTTTAACAACGTCGCATGGTCAATTATTGAAACCAACGATGATCTTAACAAAGCAGTCTATGTGAGCTATGAAGAATTACCACCTCATTTGAAGCAATGCCTTTTGTATTGTTCACTTTTCCCTAAAGATGAACTAATCCACGAATCACGTGCTGTCCTGATGTGGATGGCGGAAGGTTTTGTACAATACAACACGAGCTCAAAGCTACCTGAAGATCTGGGATCGGAGTACTACAGAGAACTAATATCAAGAAACCTACTAGAGCCAACCAGTGACTGGTACAATCAATCAGCATGCACAATGCATGATGTTGTCCGCTCCTTCACCCAACTAGTAGTGAAAGATGAAGGACTATTGGTTAACGAGGGACAGAACGTGAGTAACACTCTTCGTAATGTCAAGTTACGCCATCTATCCATATCAAGAGAAGTAGCACAGTCGGGTGCTTTGCAAACACAGGTCTCGCTCAGATCTTTGATGTTATTCAAGAGCCCCAAGGTCACGTTAAAGGATTTCCTGAACAAGCTTCATTGCCTACGGGTATTACATATAAGTGATGTAAATCTTGTCGAGCTGCCGGAGTCTGTTTGCCACCTCAAGCATTTAAGATTCTTGGGACTCGAAGGTACAAGCATACCTACAATCCCGCAACGCATAGGTGATCTAAAATTTCTGCAGGTCATTGAACTTCAAGGGTGTATAAAATTTTCTCAACTTCCAGAAAGCATCTTGAAGCTACAGAAGCTAAGGCATATCAGCTTAGAAGGCACCAAAATAACCTCAATTCCTCGTCATTTTGGAAAGCTAGAAAATTTGGTCAAGTTATTTGGGTTTCCAACCCATTCGGATGTTAACTCAGATGATTGGTGCAGCTTGGAAGAACTAGGGTCTTTGTCGGAACTCAGGAACCTTGGTATAGAAGATTTGGAGAAGGCACCTTCTGGTTCTGTAGCTTCTAGAGCAAAGATTAGTAGTAAACCACACTTAAGAGAGTTAAGATTGTCATTTACCAGAAGTCCTGCATATACTGGGGAGGTGGAAGACCACATCAGCAAGGAGGAGCAAGAGCGAATCGAGGGCGTGTTGGGTAATCTGTGTCCTCCACCTTCCATAGAACGGCTCATCATCACGGGTTACATTGGACGCCGGCTACCCCAGTGGATGAGAATGATGTCAGCCTTTGAGAGCTTAAGGCGGCTGGAGCTATGGGACTACGCATGCTGCGAGCAGCTCCCTAATGGCCTGGGCCAGCTCCCCTTTCTTGATTATCTTTGGGTTGAACGTGCTCCGTCCATCGAGTGTATCGGGCATGATTTTCTCCTCCCCTCCTTAGGTTGTGATGGCGCTGGCATGGAGAAGGTACAAGCGATGGCAGGAACAGAGATCGTCGACAAGAGGCAGCGTCATCATCTTTCTCGCGGTACTGGTCTTGCATTTCCCAAGCTGAGAAAAATTGGTTTCGAGGGGATGTTGGAATGGAAAGAGTGGGAATGGGAGGAGCAAGTCCCAGCGATGCCTGCTCTAGAGATACTTACAATTGACAATTGTAAACTGAGTCATCTCCCCCCTGGACTTGCATACCATGCAAGAGCACTGAGAAAGTTGACCCTGATGAATTTCTCGCACTTGGTGTGTGTAGAGAACTTCCCTTCACTCGTTGAGCTGTTGTTATTTGGCAGCCCAAAACTAGAGAGGATCTCCAACAATCAAAGCTTGCAACATATTCAGATTACGGAATGTCCAGGGGTAAAAGTACTGGAGGACTTGCCGTCACTCCGAAGCATCGATTGGGGCGATTTGGATATCGAAGAGCTCCCAAATTATCTTCGGGAGGCAGAGTTAAATAAGTTGATTGTACATTGTAGCCTAAGCTTGCTCAAATTGATATCCTTACAAGGTGCCACGTCTGAGTGGGGAAAGATTCAGCATGTGCAGCAACTGAAGGCATATGGATTCCAACCGCCAGGTCGTAGGTCGGAAAAGTATATCTTTTACACCAAGGAGCCCTATTCCTTCGAGACAGACATTGCTCAGACATCCGATTCCACAGGTACACTGCTTAAATTGTGTTGATCTGCCACGTTTCCATTCCTCTTATCCTACTCTGTCTTAAAATATTCGTATATGCACTTATTCATTCCTTTACCATTTACCGTATACAATCTGAATGTTCTTGTCTTTTCCTTACTTTACATGATCGCAGGACAAATGTGGCGATGAGGTAGTGGAGGCATAGAGAAACAATGCATATGAGAGCGAGCAGCTTCAGAGATTTACTTGCGCTAGGGGTATCTTTTCCTGAAGAGGTGGTCATCCATAAGTAAGAAAAGGTCACGGTATCCCATTCTTGACAGGTATGCATCGCATGCTAGTTGTTTGCTGTTCAGCAGGTGATGTGCTTATGTAGATGATTCATTTTTTCCCAAGAATTAATTGCAATATTTTCCTTTTTCAGATGTGTAACTTTCTTTATGGTTCGATCCAAGGTTTTCAGACCGATATGACAGGTGTAGAGCAAGATATAATCAATTATAGTCCAATATTGCTGGTAGGTGTTATGCATTGTTATAATCCTCTTACATATTGTCATTATCTTCTTAAACTGAAAATTGGAATGGTTCTTCCAGATTTCATTGCCGTTCTTGGTGACTCAGATGGAGGTTTTGTTGTTGCTCAGGGCAGGTGGATAGGCATGCCTGCTTGGCTGGTGCTTTCGTTGCAGAAAATTTAGTTTCTTAATTTGGGAGGCTTCATTGTGCTTTACAAACTGGAAGTGCTACTTGTTGGGCACCCGAATTTGGATAATCTTATTATGTATTCAGATTATGTGGCCATCAAGTTATGCTCGTTCATTGTGTTCCATGGAGCTAGATCTTCGATTTGTAGGTTCGGAAGGCACAGTTTCAGGCCATACACAGACTTTGATTCTTTGGTACTAGGATATATTCGTACTGTATCTCTATGTTGGGTACCAGGAGGAGCTACCGAAATGTGAACAAAAGCGCCGTGTTAAACCAGAACTGATAGTATGAGTGGAGCCTATTGAGGATCCATATGGCCTGTCCATTGTTGATGATAAATTGGATGCCATTATTGATATGGTTGGTTCTTTGTCGGAACTCAGGAGAATTGATATAGGAGCTTTGGAGAAGGCACCTTCTGGTTCTGTAGCTTCTAGAGCAAAGATTAGTAGTAAACCACACTTAAGTTTCTTAAATTTGTCATTTACCAGAAGATTTGCATACAGCAAGGAGGATCAAGAGCGAATCGAAGGGGTGTTGGATAATCTGCGTCCTCCACCTTCCATAGATTCTTATCATCCACCTGCAAAAGCATACAAGAGAGTAACTTGAGGGCAAGCTATTGATCCTGAAACTATCATTTCAAGGCAGTTAAAACGGCACTTAATTAGAGCATCTCGCTCCTTGTACTGCAAATGTTTGCACGATAAACTCGAACGCAAATAGTAGAGTAAAATGAAAGGAGGAAAAGAGGGGTACCTCGCATCCTTTCTGCTGCAGCTCCTTCAATGTGCTGTCGTCTCCAGAACTCTGGGGCACATTGGACAGTTCAGATACCTGAGGCACGGAAGATGCAGCAACCCCTCTGGGAGCTTGCTCATCTCCTTGCACCACCCAAAGTGCCAGGTAGGAGACCTTTGACATTGCCCTGGCCTCCATCCTCCACTCAGTAGAAAGCACAATAAGTTGTAAGTCTTGCAGACGAGGAAACCCTCCGGCCGAGCAGGACATGGTATGGCCATCATACCGCTGCAACTCCAGCACCACAAGACAGGGAAGCTTCTCTAGGATCGGCAATGCGTCTTGTTGGATGACATGAGCACGTAGATAAATTTTCCGTAGGTTTAATGGGAAGCTCTCAGGCAGCTCGTCGAGCACATCGAATCCGTTGAGAGAAATTTCAACCAGGTCTTGTGAACTTTCCTCTGGAAAGGAGATGAAATCTGCTTAGGTGGCCACTGCTTAGTAAATTGGAGACAGGTCTGTAAACCAAAGTATTTAGGAGGACTGGGCATTAAGGATATCTAGAAATTTGGATCAGCGTTGCGACTAAGGTGGCTATGGATGGAGTGGAACTCAGACCCGAAACCATGGAGGGGACAGATAACTCCATGCGATGAAAATGACAGAAACCTTTTCGATGCCTCAATGTCGATCACAGTAGGTAAAGGCGACAAAGCTAAATTCTGGACCTCCAAATGGCTAGATGGACGGAAACCAATGGACGAGGCGCCGGCCCTCTTTGCGATCGTCAAAAGGAGAAATAATTCGGTCCAATTCGAGCTGACGAACAACCAATGGCTAGCACCGCTTCGCAGAATCAGCACACAGGAGCAGGTGCGACAGTTCGTCAAGCTTTGGAACCTAATTGTCCAGACCCCGCGGAACCCACAGTGTGAAGATACCATAAGATGGCATTGGACGAGCTCGAATCAATACTCCGCACAGTCAGCTTACAGGATTCAGTTTCAGGGATCTATCCCGTCAGTGCAAAGTGAATACATTTGGAAAGGAAACGCCGAAAACAAGTGCAGAATGCACGCCTGGCTTGCGCTTCAGAACAGACTTTTCACAGCAGATAGACTGCAAGCCAGAGGGTGGCCAAACGGGGCTATTTGCACGTTCTGTGGAATCCATCCAGAAACGGCATTGCATTCATTCTTGAGATGTGCTTTCGCTAGACAAGTTTGGCGAAGAGTTGCCGCGCTAAACGGATTGGACCCCTTGAATTCCTAGGAGATGCAAATGACACACTACAGTCCTGGTGGCAAGCTTGCGGCGCAAAATTGAACGAGAACGAGAAGAGGAAGAGATATGGCATCCTCATCTATGGTCTTTGGAGCCTCTGGAAAGAAAGAAATGGGAGGATCTTCCAAAACCAATTCAAATCTTTCGAAGAAGTTGCTTCCAGCACTGTTGACAGCATCCGAGCTAGGAACAGAGCCTTCCAGCGGGAGATCTCTGAGAACGAAAATCTTGCCTTGTAACAGCTAGCCACTATCCCTTCGGCTGAGCGAGTTTTTGTTTTTCTTTGTAGATATGTTTTGTTAAAGACTTTGTTTTCATATCCTCTATAAGAAAGGCAGAGCTCCTGCCATTTTCTTTAAAAAAAAAGAAATTTCAACCAGGTAAGGCTTTCTTGCAAATATAGTAATCATCTCTACAGGCATCCCTCTAAATACCAAGAGGAAGGTTGTTACTTGAGTCATTTGGCCCAAAATTTTCACCACGCTATCATCGAAATATTTAGTGCCAGATTCAATACATAACTCTAAAATCTCGAGCTCTTTCTGTTGCACATCCTTTGGTGGAGAAAACGCATTACTAAGGTAAACACGCCTTAAGAGTAGGAATATCCCACAGGGAGCTAGGTTGGTACTACTGAATCCAACTTTGTATGTCTCATATCTATATTTTGCAAGTAAAGGAGTTGCCCAACTGAAGAAGGGAGCATCACATCTGTACATCTTCTCAACCTAAGGCATCTTAGGTGAATGCACCCGCTAATTAACCTAGACAAATTCTTTAGGCTTGAGTTTTCGACGTGAAGAACCCTCAGGAATCTCAGTTTAGGTAGGGATACAGATGAAAGCGCGAAGCCGATCAGAGTTCGAAGATTAGATGTTGCCTGTAAAATCTGACCACTGAAGTTTTGAAATGAAGAACGATAGGATATCATGGTATCGGGTGATGATGCACTAGCTTGGCCTGCATTATTTTTAGAGTGCATCCACATATCAGCAGGAAAACACATATAAGGACATAACCGGCATATGTACAACGAGAAGAGAGGAAGGCCGACCTATAGCCTTGTCGATGACATTAAAAAATCCATCTTGTCTTGCTTCTTCTATATATGCACCATTCACGTAACATATCATGAATCCTTATTTTCTCAATCCAACCATGTGCGCTGCTTCTACCAACAATTTGGACCAAACTTCTTCGAGCCAACTCAGTTACATACTTGCGTATTGTTTCTTCCGGTTTATGGTTTGGTGTATGTGGAATGAAGCATTCTGCTATCCATAATTCAATAAGATCCGACACAGATATTTCATGAGCCTCAGGAAATGCAGCAAGATAGAGGAAACAAGATCTTAAATAATGATTTTGTAGGTCATTGTAACTGCGAGCTAGTATGTCACGCATCATCTGTCCGTTTCTGGTTGATGGCCAATCCATCTGGTTGATGGCCAATCCATCTAGATTCTTTGATAGATAACCCCCCAAAACTGCAAGTGCACGTGGCAATCCATTACATTTCTTTGCAAGCTTTCTCCCTAGTTCTACAAACTCATCCACATCGCATATGATAGACCTTTTGTATGATGGTAAAGCTTTGCCACTAAAAAGTTCCCAACTTTTCTTTTCATCTAAGAGCTTCAAAGCATGAACATGGTTGGCATTTGGATATGATTTGCAACATCTTCCCTTTGTGTGGTTAACATCACTCTACTACCGTTATTCGCATCCGGAAAGACATTAACCCTTGTATTTATTTGCTCCCATGTGTTTGTTTCCCACACATCATCGAGAACAACTAAGTATCTTTTCTGCAATAGAAAATCACGTATCTTCTTTCCCACATCATACTGCTGCATTGTATCAATTTTCTCATCTCTGGCCCCCAACATTTGTTTCATAATATCCTTTAGTAAAACAATGCCCTTGAACTTTTGAGATACAGTCACCCAAGCAACCGCCTCAAAATATTGTTTGACTCTAGGTGAAGTGTTGACTCTTCTAGCGAGTGCTGTTTTTCCCGCCCCGCCCATGGCAACTATGGAGACAACACTAAGCATGTTATATTTGTCAACTAACAAGTCCACTATTTCTCTGTACTCAGCCTCAAAACCAACAAGCACACCATCATCTTCGAGGTTTTGTGGAAACTCGCCACCAACATGAACCTTTTCTATTGAAGTAGTATTACCCAAATCAATTTTCAAACGTTCTGCACTAAAAATATCTCAGAGATCTTCTTTTTTACGCGTTGAATTTCAACACCAACTTTGTGAAGGGTGCTCAGATCGCTTGGTAGGCAAGCATACCTTGAAATGGCACCCATGAATCCCTTCTTGAGAATGTTTCTCTTATGCATGTGCTCCGCGGCTTCGATGACATTCTCGGCCTCATATGCGGCATCTCTGATCTGGCTCACCCAGTTAGCAACATTTGCATTTCCCGGCCTCCATTTGCTGTCGGCGTCTTGAAGGAAGCATTGCAGCCGCTTCAGCTCTTCTCTCAAAAGTCCCACTTCAACGGTCACTGCGCATAGCAATGTGGTCTCCTGAACCGCAAGGGTGCTCACGTTCCCAAGCACGGCGGTCTCGGCCATTGCTCCTCCTTGTCTCTGGCTCTCTGCTCTCAGAGATGGAATGGTTTTATCAGAGATAAGTGGATCGAAGAATTAATGCAGGTGTGGCTGAGGAAGGTATTAGCGGTATTTCTTCTTTGTTTCCAGGTTGGTGATAGAGCAGAGCAAAGTATACGTGATGGAAAGCCGGCCGGGCTCTTGTGCTTCCGAGGAGGGTTAATTTGAGCTTTAATTCCCTTTACTCTAACATCACGGCAAGAGGATGCAAAGCAAAGTAGCTCCTCTATGCATGGATTTGCCTTAGCTTGGGATAGGGTTGTAGCATCATTCAGGAGAATCTTTCTCTAGAACATTTGATGTGGATGTTACCATTCAAAACTCTCCAACAAATCTCACAAGTTTAAATGCACCGTCTACACATGTTGGACTCATAACAAGAGCTTGATATCAAAATCAAAAAGATGAAAGATGTACAATCCAATTTCTTGATTCAATAGAAGCCCAAAGAAGTGCATAAGGTACCCAAATAAGAATAGGATAGATATGTCAAAGCAGGTTTGATTACACATATTCCTAATCCTAAATAGAATGTAAGGACGTAGGGATTTCTATATAAACAGAGTATCCTATTTTCATTGGCTCGAATGGCTCCTTCTCATAATAAGAATGGGCTAAAGTCATCCAACATGAGGTGAACCTATTTCTTGTTGAGCATCCACTTGATTTGAACTTCAATGGTATGCTACCTAATGCCTTGAGCATACGCACTCTTAGTTTTGAAGGCAAAGATTTGGAAGAGGCTCAAAGTGACCAAATAAGTTACAACCAAATTTTGGAACATCCTATTCCAAAGTCGGAGCCTCCGAGATTCCTGAAGGATGTGTCTAGTAATCGATCTCAGAACTCCCGGAACCCAAGTCGGTGCATCCAGGTTTGCCACCAAGCCAGTCCAGTAGCTAACCTCAAAGCCTCCGGAGCCAAAGTCGAAGCCTCCGAAAATCCACCATACGTGCACCATCTGAGTCTAGGAGCTAAACTCAGAGCCTCCGGAATCAAAGTCTGAGCTTCTGAGAATTCTGAAGGCGTGCATTTCCAAAAGCCAATCTCGGAACCTCCGAGTTCCAACTCGGAAGTTCCGATAACCTGCTTGCACGCAGATTAAATAGGTCCACTGGCCTTCTAAGAGGGTTACTGTCCAACTTATCCTAGTGTACAGGGGTGGGACTATAAATACCCCTCCCCTTCTCTAATAGGGTTAAACTGGATGTATTGAAACTAAGTAGAGTTTTGTTCCTTAACCTAGGATTCATCTCTCTTAGGTTGGAGAATCCACCATAGACCTTGTTTATCTCCTGGATTTGTAAGGATTGGCACGTGCCTCCGAGTGGAATTTAAGACATTCATCAAGAGAGTTGTTGATTTGGTTTCAAATCTCCAAAGGCTATCACATTGGTGTGTGTTGTTTGAGTTGGTTTTCATCTAGATTTCTCTAGTTATTGTTCCAACCATGAAGATCGGGATCCCAGCATTGGCTTGTGAGTGATCAATTAAGGCTCTGTTTCGCATTACAATGGATTATGATAATCCCGTTTACCCAACCGGCTTTCGCTTATGAAAGGACCTAAATGATTAAGATGTCGCCTAGAGGGGGGGGTGAATAGGCAATTAAAACTTCTAAACAATTCTAGCCAATTTAAATGCGGAATTAAGTTATTGGCTATTGACAAGATTATTTCCCCCACTAGAACTTGGCTCAACTAGTGCAATATCAACCTAAACAAGTATATATGATTTCAAGGCTAGGTTGAATAACTAGCAAGACTAAATAGCAAGCAATTCAAATTTATACAAGATATATGTAATAGCAAGAATGAATTGCGATAAGTAAAGGAGACAAGGGACAAAGGATTTATCACCCGGAGTTCGAATATCCACCGATATCCTACGTCTCCGTTTGAGGACCCGATCACACTTGATCAAGGGTGGGCTCCCTCTCAAGCCACTTCCTCTCGAGGACTCTCCGGAGTCTCCTCGACCACTACGGTTATCTCCTTTCTCCACTCCCGGAGATGGTGAGATCCAAAGCCACTTCACAATTCCTCGGGCCTCTTCACAATTCTTCACGAAGAGATCACCGAGCTCTCAACCACCAAACCGTCTAGGAGTCGGTGGCCTCCAAGAGTAACAAGCTCTCGGACACGCGCTCGAACCAATCGACGCCGAATGCTCAACACGATGCAACTAATGCATACGCTAAGTGCAACCGATGCACAAACTCTTCCTCACACCTCAATCTAGCAACATATGCACTTGAGGACTTTAGAGAGAGTAGGAGCAAGAGGGAAGGATCAACAAATGACCCAAGAGGCAGCAGCAACCCTCCCCCACGGGCTAGGGTGGGTATTTATACCCAAACCCCCAAAAACTAGCCGTTGGAGGGTTTCTGCGAAAAGGCCGGTCAGACCGCCTTACCCGAAAACTCACCCCAAGAGCCCTCGTCCGGACATTCCAGGGTAAAAACCTCGGATACTCCGGACACCAAATCCGGATGCACCGGACCCAAATTCGGATGCACCGGAAACTCCAACACAGAGGGAATAGCAAAAGACCAGCGGCGAAGCTCGGAGCTACCCGGAACCAATCCCGGCACAACCGGGAAACCTACTGGAAACTGGCACAGGCCGGTCAGACCGCCACATAGGCTGGTCAGACCGCCTGAGGCTCAGGCAGAACCCTAGAACACAAAGTTCTAGGATTTTGGCTAAACCCGACATACATATGCAATATGCAAAGGTTGAGCACTCGACACACGATATGATCGCGCAACCCGTCCGTTAACCCCTCTTAATAGAACGGCTATCGAACCTATAACCCGGTCTCCCACCAAACTCCGTGAGACCGGCAAAACTAGGAAACCCTGGTCTACGACATACCTTTGCCTTGAGCAATCCCGTCGGATTTGATGAAGTCCAAATTATAGCTCCCCCATGCACCAAGTATGGGAGGCTTTTCTCTTTTCATCTTCTTCACCGGTTCACCACTAAGGCTTGAACCGCAAGCATCAAGTTCATGAGTCTTCACCGTGCTCGACTTGATCTTGCTCTTCCATTTGGCACATTTGAATGTCTCGATTCAACTCTTGCCATTATATGGATCTAACCCCAACTCACTCTCAAACATATAGCATGTGGGTTAGTCCATAAACATAGATTGACGTATATATGACTTAGCCTTCACGCTTATCGTCAATCTTCTTTGAGTCTAACTCATGGACTTTCTCTTGTTCTTCTCTTAGCTCAACTCATGATCTTCGTATGCCTCGATCATCTTTGAGTTCACTCCTTGAACTACGATCTTGATCATCCGAGGTCTTCTTCTTTCTAGCTTCTTCTTGATCATATGAGCATCACTTAGAACTCATTGATCTCGATGCATCTCTTTTGATCTCATGGCATTCCTCAATGAATCTATGCTCTATCAACCATTGCATCACCTATGGAACAACCTTCAAACAATTCTCACATAATTGTTAGTCCATAGGTATTGTCATTAATTACCAAAACCACACTTAGGGGCTAGATGAACCTTTAATCTCCCCCATTTTGGTAATTGATGACAATCTCACTAGAGGGTTGTAATTGAAATTTAAGATTCTAAGTATACATCTCATTCGTGAAAAGTGTATACTAAGAACTAGTTTTGATAGCTTCAAACACCACAAAGATGTTATGGATACCAAAACCTACTTTACTAGCATCAAACACCACTAAGGTTTTGATGTTAGTAGAGCTACAATATATATGTCAAACTCCCCCACAATATATGCATGTGAATGATTTTGAATTTCATTGCATATTTTGTTCATTTCAAATTTTGACGGAGTTTCCCTTATATACATATGATCTGTATAGACAAGCAATGCACAATATATCATCATCAAGTCTAAATATGCATGCATGACACCACAAGGATCATAAGTATATGCTTTGGACAAAAGATATCACATAAAACTTGAAGAACCACATAAATATCCATTAAGCACATAGTTGTCCAAAGTATATCAAGTCTCAACACATGAGATCAACTTAAAAGAGAGTGTTTAAGCTTATGCAAGAGATATTACAATAATGATCATATAAGCTTAACACACACATAGCGATACTAGCTAAATATATAATACAAGCAAAAGAAATAGCTAGCACCCATATAGCCCGACTGCCCATGCTCCAAATAAGGAAAACACATAGCTAACCCTCTAACTTCTCCACAACCCTCTAGACTTCTCCCCCATTGGCATCAAGTGCCAAAATGGAAGAAATCTAGACACCTCCCCAAAACCCACCTAGGACTCAGAAGGAGGAGGCTGCGGCGGAGCACTGGAAGACGAGTCACCACGGCGGCGACGAGAGAAGACAGGGCGAACAGCTTCCTCAATGCTGTTGACATGAAGCCCAAGCTCTGACAGTTGTCCGGACATAGCAGAGAATCTGGAGTCGAAGTCTGCCCTGAACTCTGACTGAAACTGATGTATATCTGAACGCAACTCCGTCTGGAACTGTCTCATGCCCATGCTTAGGTTCTCAAAATGTCCAACCATGCTGCTCATGAACGGATCATAAAGCTGAGGTGGAACTCCATACTGATAAGGTGCCTGATCTGCAAACTGTGGCACAAACCCCTGAGGTGGAAACTGCTGCTGGTGCTGAGGCTCTCCATGGTCCTGCTGACCGAAATCCTGCTGCTGTGCCTGAGCTGCACCTGGAACCTGCTGTGGATCCACCACCATGTGGGGATGAAACACTGGCTGCCTCTCTCTCGGTGTATAGAACCCAAAAGAAGTACTGAGAGGCCCTGCATAATCTGTCTCAGCTGAAATAATCTTCATAATGTAGGGAGCGTAGTAGATTAGCTTGTTGACATCTCCCATAGACGAAGCAATCTCCTCTAACATGCAGTGCACAACATCAAACCTCACGCCCCTCATGATGTGATCAATAATGTTCCAAGCTGGAGGTCGAATCTCATCATTGTTGCCTCCCCTAGGCAACACACTGTGTCTGATCAAGTGGTTCACCACGCTGGGAATAGTGTAGAGACCGTCAACTCCACCCGCCCGAATGGGTCTGCTGTGATGCTGATGGGGCCAGTAGTAGACAAGCTGTCCATCCAAAGATAGGTGATCCTCATCATGTATTCTGCTGAACTCATCACCTGGGGGAAAACCTAAGATGTCCTCAATCTGTGCCTTGGTAGCTGAATATTCATGGTGTCCTGTCATCCACCTGATCTGAGATCTGTCCGGGGCCACATAGAGAGTGGCATAGAACTGCCTGATGATATTCTTGTTGAAGCCCTGGGACAAGGACACTAAAGCTGCAAGTCCAACATGCTGAAATAACTGATGCAATTCATCATAATCTGGAATCTGATCAATGACGTCCCACTTGATTGGATTGTGCTGTGCAAACTTCCTCTCTGGTCCATATGCATACTCATGAACATGCTCCTGAAAGAGAGTGCGGAACCTGCGATCATTGGATGACTGAGCTCGCTCATATTGATTTACTTTCCTGTAGATAGCAAAGTCTTCAGCAGAGAGTGTGGATAGATCATAATTATCCATGTCATCTTCCATCTCATCATCCTCATCATTCTCAAGCTCATCCTCTGACACGTTTCGATCCTGACTTGACTGCTCAGAGACATTGTCACTCTCCACTTCTTCTTCGCTGGCCATTTCCTCCTCAACTGGTCTTCAACCTCGATAGTTGCACGGGAGGATTCTGCTCTTGCTGACCCACGAGAGGCGTGCTTCATCCTTGGCATGGTCACTGTCACACAGAGCAAGAGACGCATATATAAGAGATAACAGGGAATGGAGAAGCCAAATGAGTCGACGGAGAAGCAAACGCATTGTTGCCGTCAATTTTCAGCAGAGAATCTGTGTCAGGCGGTTTAAACCGGCCATAGGGCGGTCAGACCGGCCACACAGGCGGTCAGACCGGCCACAGGGGCGGTTTAAGCCGGCCGACACAGAAACCTGCAGAAAAATTTCAAATTTCACAAAGAGATTCAAAGTTTTGGACAACAAGGCATCAAGGAGGCATCACACAGTGCCCGATCTACTCAATTAACAATTTTCTCCCACTGATTTGAAGGATTGGACGAAGAATCCTCAAACCCTAACTTATTTGGGGAAAACTTTGAAAATTGAAGCAATGTGAGTAGGGAGAGAGATTACCGGCGCAAGGAAATGGTGGGGAACGAGAGGAGAGGCTCCAAGATCACCCACAAAGCCGGGAATCCACACCTATTATCAAAATCCACAAAGGATTTGGATGAGAGGAGAGGAACAAACCCTAGTTTTTCAACACATGAAGGAAAAGGGGAGAGGGACCTCACCGGAAGGGAAAGCCGGAGAGCAAGGCGGCCGGATACACGGTTGGACCGCCGGAGAGAAGAAGAGCTCCACCAAGGAGTCTTGAGGGCGCCGGTTGGAGTTTGGGAGAAAAGGAACCGAGGGTGAGGCAAATGGGAAGAGAAGAACTGCCCTCGGTTGATAAAAACCTGACTGCCCCAAAGAGGGCCGGTCTGACCGGGCTTACAGACGGTTTAAACCGGCCAGGCGAAAAACCACGATTTGAGACCAGGGCCGGTCTTAGACCGGCTAGGGCACGGTCAGACCGCCCTTCCCAGAATCTTCACAGAGAAGATTGGGCAGGAGATTGGGAAGAAGAGTTAAGAGGTTGGATTTGAGCACAAAGCTCGGAGATTAGTTTTTTATGTCACCAACTACAACATATAATCAAGGAGAGCTATAGTTGGTGATAATCCAAACAAAGAGATGATCAAATAAAATTCTTGAGATCATTGGAGCCCAAAGCACTTAAAATCTCAAGTTGCAAGTAACACTCCAAATTGAATCAATTAATGGATATTTATCCTTTTTGGGACTTATATGAGTTTGTCATATCACACAATAGCTAGATAAGCATTGATATCAATATTATGTGACATTCCTCAAATATTCACATTTTCTTGGCTAGTGATATGCACAAAGCATAGTACTCCCCCATAATGTGACATTCCATTAATTTCTTCAAGAACCAAATGGAGATCCAATTTAAGCACAAAGAAAACTTATATGACTATATGATATGCATTCCATCATGCTCATTCTAGAACCATATTCTAGTCATACTAGATATTGCAATTTGATTATGCTTAAAAACATGGATTCCATATTCATGTGAGATACAAAACCTACACATGCTAGGGCTAGTAACCTTTAATGTAAATATGATGAAAGTAGGTTACCGCTAGGAGAGACATTGAATTGATGTTTTTGGGTATTCCACATGACTTGGCACTATTTGAGCATATGATGAATTCTTCATCTCCATAGAATAGCCAAGTCTTCAATGTCTTCCATTTTACCTATTGATCAAGTTTGTGCTTGTTGGTCCCCAACAACGTTGGGTCCTAAGAAATTAGTCACAATAGGCTTGGTCACCCAAATGGCCCTTTTCTTCTTCGAGCCACTTGGGCTACCAACATATGTGGCAAACACATTGCCAATTTTATCCTTTCTAAGCGAATAATATTCATTGATGATTTGGGACTTAGATAAGGTACCTTTGGGACAAGATGAAGACATGTGTCCCTTCTCACGGCATGTATAACATCTTTTGCCGCCTAGCCTCTTCACTTGAGGCTTCTCACCATGATAGCCATTTGCTTGACCTCTTGTCTCATGTGATGTTGACTTAGCTTGGGAGGTCTCTTTTTGTTGCTTGCCACCTTGGTGAGAGCTTGCTTGAGCATTTGAAGATGTATGAGCTTCATCCACCATGGGCATCTTGCCTTGTTGCTTTTCGCTCAAGATCTCCTTCTTCTTCGAAGGGCAATCCCTCACATGATGTCCCTCCTTCTTACATTTGAAGCAAGTGATGGTAGCTTGAGGAGTGACTTGACCTTGACCCTTCTTCTTAGTGCTTGTGGACTTCTTGTGATTGGATTTGAATCCAAGTCCTCGAGTATCATGTGGGTGCCTTTGGTCACTTAGGATCTCGTTGAGGGTTGTCTTCCCTTTGAAGCACTTAGTCAAGTCTTCTTTCAAAGAGTTGACTTGATCCTTCAGCTCTTTTAGTTCTTCTACAATGTTAGTATCAACAAGAGTGCTAGAGGATATTGTAGCATTTTTGATAGAGCAACAAGGTCTGGAAATCAATTCATCACAAGATGTATCACCATTATGAATGGATGAACTATTAGGACTAGCACATGGCAATATATCATTTTGAGTAACAATAGTGCTAGTGTCCATATGAGGCATAGTTGATGTTATTTTAGTAGTTTTGGCCTCATGAGCTAATTTTAGTTCATCATGGGAAATTACAAGATTCTTATGTATGCTTAAAAGCTTTTCATGATTTCTTTGTAATTCCTCATGATTACTAGTTAGCCTTTTAAGTTGAATTTTAAGCTCATTATTTTCCTTCATAATTGATGCTTCACATAATGTATAATTTGTAAGACAAGCATCATCATTTGAAGAATTTGTGGACTTGTCTTTAGTTATAGAATTGTATTTAGGACATTGTTTCTCTAAATCTACTAAAGACATGACATTGTTCTTTTGAAGCAAAGATGCATGATCACTTTTAAGTTTATCAAGAACAATAGTCAAATCATCATGAGATTCTTTTAATTCATCATGCTCAATAGTTAAAGCTCTTAGCTCTTTAATTTTATCAACAAGCATGTCTTCTTGTTTTTCAAGAGTCTCATATTGTTCATTTATAGTTGAGTCTTGAGCTTCTATGGTTGACACTAGTTGAGTGATTTTAACCATTGTGTCTTTGTTTAATGAGCTCAAGAACTTAGCATCAAGCAAGTTATTTTCACCATCACTATCTAGACCACTAATATCATCTAGAATTGCTAGTGAGGGTTTCTTGAAGGATGATACCTTGGCACCTTTTGCCATGAGGCACATGGGTGCATCGGAGTGTGAAGATTCTTCATTTGAAGAGGTGGATTCTTCAAGTCCAATGCTTGGACAATCCACGGCAAAGTATCCACATTCTTGACATGTATAGCATCTTTTATGCTCATAGGACCTTCTCCTAGGTAGCGCCTTTTTCTTCATCCTTCTATTTGGCTTTCCACCAATTTCACATGTCACGCACATGTCGGTTTCCCCTACAAGTTTAGGCTTGCAAGAACGAGAGGAAAACGATGCAAGTGAACATAGCAAAGCAAGCATATCATCATTTTGACTAGACAATTTAATCCTAGATGACATGCTAGAGCAATTACATGAAAGAAACTCATTCTTCCAAAATTCGCTATTTTCCTTAAGCTTGTCAATAACAAGCAAGGCATCCTTAAGCCCATAATATAAGTCATTTTGGGTTGGCCTAAGAATATTATCACACATGCTAACATCACTCACCATGTCGTTACCTTGTGTGTCAAAACACGTTGGTGAGGGTGATGAAGATGTGGAGGTGGCGGTGGCGCGCTCGAGGGTGGAAGCAATTGTGTGCTCTTCAAGATATGATGATGAAGTAGAGCACTCCTCAATTGACCCCTCCGAGAGAAGATCATCCTCATCATAATTGAACCCATCAAATCTTTCTTCAAGTGTGGTCCAAATTATGTGAGCATCCTCAAGAGGCATGATCGACTCCATCACCTCAACACTCAAAGCATCAAATATAGCATTAGTAGCTTGAGCATTGAGATGTAGGTTTTTCTCTTCCTCAATTGATAGGTCATTATCCCAATTGCTTGGAGGAGAAAAACTCACATCTACAACTCGCTCGAATTGGGGACCCATGTCCCGAAATCTATTTAGCATGCGAGTTCTCCATATATAATAATTTGTGCCATCTAGTAAGAGAGGATCAATGTGCACAAAATTATTAATCGACATCTTTACTCTCTAGGTGGTGAAACCCTAAAAGAGAGACCTTGCTCTGATACCAATTGAAAGGACCTAAATGATTAAGATGTCGCCTAGAGGGGGGTGAATAGGCAATTAAAACTTCTAAACAATTCTAGCCAATTTAAATGCAGAATTAAGTTATTGGCTCTTGACAAGATTATTTCCCCCACTAGAACTTGGCTCAACTAGTGCAATATCAACCTAAACAAGTATATATGATTTCAAGGCTAGGTTGAATAACTAGCAAGACTAAATAGCAAGCAATTCAAATCTATACAAGATATATGTAATAGCAAGAATGAATTGCGATAAGTAAAGGAGACAAGGGACAAAGGATTTATCACCTGGAGTTCGAATATCCACCGATATCCTACGTCTCCGTTTGAGGACCCGATCACACTTGATCAAGGGTGGGCTCCCTCTCAAGCCACTTCCTCTCGAGGACTCTCCGGAGTCTCCTCGACCACTACGGTTATCTCCTTTCTCCACTCCCGGAGATGGCGAGATCCAAAGCCACTTCACAATTCCTCGGGCCTCTTCACAATTCTTCACGAAGAGATCACCGAGCTCTCAACCACCAAACCGTCTAGGAGTCGGTGGCCTCCAAGAGTAACAAGCTCTCGGACACGCGCTCGAACCAATCGACGCTGAATGCTCAACACGATGCAACTAATGCATACGCTAAGTGCAACCGATGCACAAACTCTTCCTCACACCTCAATCTAGCAACATATGCACTTGAGGACTTTAGAGAGAGTAGGAGCAAGAGGGAAGGATCAACAAATGACCCAAGAGGCAGCAGCAACCCTCCCCCACGGGCTAGGGTGGGTATTTATACCCAAACCCCCAAAAACTAGCCGTTGGAGGGTTTCTGCGAAAAGGCCGGTCAGACCGCCTTACAAGGCCGGTCAGACCGCCTTTATCCAAACGGCTATAAAACTAGCCGTTGGACCTCCTGACACACAGGAGAACCACTACCCGGACATTCCGGGGTAAAAGCTCCAGACACTCCGGATGAACACTCCCGAAAGCTCCAAGCCTCGGGACTACTCTCGGACATTCCGGATTCCACCCGGATACTCCGAGCAACCACCCGAGAGCAATCCAAAACTGAGCCAAAACTCAGCTGGACAAAGATGGCCGGTCTGACCGCGGCACTAAGCCGGTCAGACCACCGCACTAGGCCAAGCTGCCACTCAGGCAGGCCAGAACACACCAGACCGGTCTGACCGCCACATAAGGCCGGTCAGACCGCCTCCCCCGAGGACACACCCCGAGAGCTCTAGGGCATCCCGAGCATCCTCCCGAGAACGAGCACCAGAGGACCGGTCTGACCGCGGCGCAAAGCCGGTCAGACCGCCTTCCCCGAGAACACACCCCGAGGGCACTAGGGGCATCCTGAGCACCCTCCCGAGGAAGGCCGGTCTGACCGCGGCACAAAGCCGGTCAGACCGCCTTACCCGAAAACTCACCCCAAGAGCCCTCGTCCGGACATTCCGGGGTAAAAACCTCGGATACTCCGGACACCAAATCCGGATGCACCGGACCCAAATCCGGATGCACCGGAAACTCCAACACAGAGGGAATAGCAAAAGACCAGCAGCGAAACTCAGAGCTACCGGGAACCAATCCCGGCACAACCGGGAAACCTACTGGAAACTGGCACAGGCCGGTCAGACCGCCACATAGGCTGGTCAGACCGCCTGAGGCTCAGGCAGAACCCTAGAACACAAAGTTCTAGGATTTTGGCTAAACCCGACACACATATGCAATATGCAAAGGTTGAGCACTCGACACACGATATGATCGTGCAACCCGTCCGTTAACCCCTCTTAATAGAAGGGCTATCGAACCTATAACCCGGTCTCCCACCAAACTCCGTGAGACCGGCAAAACTAGGAAACCCTGGTCTACGACATACCTTTGCCTTGAGCAATCCCGTCGGATTTGATGAAGTCCAAATTATAGCTCCCCCATGCACCAAGTATGGGAGGCTTTTCTCTTTTCATCTTCTTCACCGGTTCACCACTAAGGCTTGAACCGCAAGCATCAAGTTCATGAGTCTTCACCGTGCTCGACTTGATCTTGCTCTTCCATTTGGCACATTTGAATGTCTCGATTCAACTCTTGCCATTATATGGATCTAACCCCAACTCACTCTCAAACATATAGCATGTGGGTTAGTCCATAAACATAGATTGACGTATATATGACTTAGCCTTCACGCTTATCGTCAATCTTCTTTGAGTCCAACTCATGGACTTTCTCTTGTTCTTCTCTTAGCTCAAGTCATGAGCTTCGTATGCCTCGATCATCTTTGAGTTCACTCCTTGAACTACGATCTTGATCATCCGAGGTCTTCTTCTTTCTAGCTTCTTCTTGATCATATGAGCATCACTTAGAACTCATTGATCTCGATGCATCTCTTTTGATCTCATGGCATTCCTCAATGAATCCATGCTCTATCAACCATTGCATCACCTATGGAACAACCTTCAAACAATTCTCACGTAATTGTTAGTCCATAGGTATTGTCATTAATTACCAAAACCACACTTAGGGGCTAGATGAACCTTTAGCCTATTTTACTGTTTGTTTCACTAATTTAACTATTTTTTCTTTACAATAGATTGTAAAATAAATTCAACAGGATATAATTTAGCAACCATAAATCGAGCCAAAATTACGCCGATCGAGCCAAACCAAAGCGCATAAAGACTCTCGTCTGCTTATTGATGGAAACACCGAGGCCCTCCTCAACGCGTTTGGCCACGAGGGCTAGCTAGCACGTACCACCAAGACGACGATCGAGCTATATCTATGCATGCATGTAGTACTAGTCTAAGTTGATGTATTTCACATGCATGCGCCTACGTGAAGCCCTCTGAAAATTTAATCTACGTACCTGGCTAGCTTGCAAGTTGAGTTGGATCTATTTATTTATGTTTGCATGTCGTTACATTGTAATGGTAGAGAATTTGAGATGGCTCTCTTCTCCATCTTGCGCTGCATGTGTCTAGGAGTACATATTTGTGTTAACCTTTCTTTAAATGGAATGATGAATTTGCGTTGAGCCTTGAATATACAACAAATTGCCAATATTTGTGAGGTACATGTACTCATTGGATCCATGTCTAATGTCTTAAAGAGTAAATTGCATACTTAGGGTTCGTAAACTTGGCAGGTAAGATTGGTTCAGTCCAATAACTTGCAAAACGTGAACTAAACAATCTAAACTTTTACAAAGTGGTATACAGGTAGTCCAAACGAGGCCATAATGACAAAAAAAGACCACGCGGCATGCTTACATGGCCACATGCACTTGCACCCCTAATTTTTGCCTCTTTTGTCTGCACTGTGTTTTCTCTTCTCACTCGCTTCCCACTTCTATTGTTCCCATCTATCGTCTCACCTTCCTGTCCAACAAGCCGCCATTCTCAATCTTGCCTCTTGCTCTACAGAGCCACGACTACTGGTGCTCCTCCTTACCGTCATCTCCTCGCGGGGTCAGAGGTGGCGGAACGCCATGCACACCGAAGAGGCTGACGCGTGGCTCAACGACGATGAATTTCATGCACGAATTTGAAAAAAAAAGCATGGACGAGATCTCAGGAGGATACGAATAGGAGAGTGAGAGAGATCAATATCTAGTGATTGAGGGAGAGTGAACGGGTGAGAAAATAAGAAAGAGAGAAGGACTTAAAAGAACCATTAAATGCCCCTAAGCTAGCTTATTTTCCACATGAGATTTTTGTCCTACGTGGCATGCTCATTGGCGGAACTGGACTAGAGACACTCCACTTTGTGAAGTTTAGGTTTTTGAATTTATGTTTTGCAAGTCATTGGACGACTAAACTGATCGATCCCACTTGCCAATTTTACAGATCGCCGGTGTAATTTACCTCGTGTCTTAGATTACCACGAAGAATGGTACGTATATATGCTGATGGTGAGAAGAGCTTAAAGAGGATTTGCTGGCCCAGAGCGCGAATCTCTTTTATTAAGGCTCAGAATGGGGTTGCCAAACCATGTTGTGCTAAACTTATTTTATAATCTACTGCGAAAAAATAGCACGAAAGCAGAAAAAAGTTGGTTAAATAAATAGTAAAGTAGGCAAAAACTGATTGGACAAATGGGATTACCATAATCCACTATAACGCCAAACAAAGCCTAACACACATTTGTTCACATCGCAATTAAAATTAACAATCTCTCTCTGCTTCTGCTTCTTCGTCCTGAACTTAGTTTTGGCTTTTGGCAAATCCCATGAACCGTTTTTATTTTTGAAGGATGATGTATGTTGTGAAACATTAATTGCTATATAAATTAACATTTTTACTTATAACAATGTGGGACTACCAAAACCATAATTGGTCTTCTCTTTGTCTCTCTCCCCTAGTCCAATTTGTGGCCATGCCCTTCCCCGGCATCATGGTCACTGCGCCACCATGCCTCAATGCAACACTACCACGGGCATACCCTGCCATCATGAAGCAAGGTAGGGAGGGTTAAGATCTAGATTTGGGGGTTAGGACTTCAAAATATTTGGATTGAAAACTCCAATTTATGTAATTGAAAGTTTGATGTATGGGAATAGAAAGCTGGTAAATTTTTTGGGTAGAAGGTGTGATGAACATGAGTTTAAAGGTGGTAGGTTTTTGGTTGAAAGTTGAAAGTTCAATTTTTCCGATTGAAAGTTTTCACTCAAATAGTGGAAAGTTTGTAGACTCTAAGTTGAAAGTTGTTGTTTATCAATTTGAAAGCATTTCTTGAGTAGAAGAGTTGGCAGACAATCGATTGAAAGTGTTTATTGTTGGGAATCTTATGATGTTCTTCGCAACAAAATCAAAAGGGAATATGAAACAGATACTCTGGATGTCTTTTGGACATGGTCGTTTGGTGGTCGGATATGGACTGTCCCAACAATTGTTCGTAAATTAATACCTCTCGTGGTTTTTTTACCTCATCGTCGTCTTCATGGCATTGACGAAATCATTCTGACAGTGGGCCAAATAAAAGAGTGACGTTGACCGAGGTACAGAATGTACGCAGCTGCTGCGCGACATGTGGGTCGTGAATCTCTAAGAGGGCAGAGGAACTCGCTTCCACAACCTAGAAGATCAAATAGGAAAACTTTCGTGCTAGCACCGGAGGAAATACCGAAGAGAACTTGTGTTTTTTTTAAGAAAAGCCTATACATGAAACTATGAAAGCATAATTTATCTTTACTATTTGAAGGAACCTTGTTCATGGTGGGTCCTTTTAATCTAGTGAACACATGTGATACTTATCGTCAGAGGTCATAATGTGATTTGTACTTTTTTACAGGCACACAAAACCAGTTGTTATACATATCACTTTTCAGTTCATTGTTGTTAGAGATAAGATGGACGTCTAGGTTCAATGAACCACGGGTGGTACTGTGTTGTGATATATGTGACGTGGTACTAGTGCTCCTGCTCCGGTAATGTGGATATATACACCGTTGCTATCATCCCGATAGCCGTGGAGCTGCCTGCTAGTGAAGTTGCTGGGAACGTAATATATGGTGCCACGCTTGGGGGTTTAGAGACCATTCGTTGTCATGGACTTGGGATCTTAAGATGTGACGCATCACACAAGGTTGTTCCATGACAAAAAGCGGGGCAAACAAGTCCAACGATTTTTTGTACGACAATGCAAGCATCAACCAACAAGCATAGAAAGCACTGTGTACAATTCAGAACAAAATAAAGAGCATATCAAAAGGTCAGGTACAAAAATGATTATAACTCGGGGTGCAATGATATGCACTATATTGAAATATATCAACAAGTGAGGCACGAGACTGTTTCCAGACAAAAAAAAGTAAATTGTACATAACACTAGGTAAAATGTCATTTTGCACGAAATTTTGTAAACTTCTCATTTTGCACCAAGCTAGACTCAATAATATTGAACTTTGCACCAAATTTGTTGCATCACCTTTTTTCTAACAATAGACTGTATATAAAGCCCGCATGCCATTGAAGTGGATAGAGTGGCCCTATGTAGATGTTTTGTCGCCTCTCTTTCATCCCATATCTCACCTGCTCTGGAGAACGAACACTTCCAACAGCAGTGGTCGACCATTGTCTGATGGTCCGGTGAGGCTCCAGCATTGGTGAGAAATTGAGAGGAGTGGGTCATATGGGGTGACATGGCTCTCAACCACGACCGGCATGAGACCAAGTAATGTAACCGTGACCGGCACGATTGGACGAGCACACTTGCGGCGGCCGCGACTTGCCTCCTAGGAACCTCGATCACCATAGGAAATGTGCTTCTACCCTTAACGTCCTCCTTCCCTGCCACCAAGCTCCGCGACTCCATGGCATTCTCACTGAACACCATCGCTGAGGTTCTCCCGGTGACGAGCCCCGATGCTAGGGACATCACTCATCGGCACGCCGCTGTAGCAACCTCTCTGAAAGTGTATCCACTCCCATGGAGCTTGGAAGGATGGCTATCTTGCCCCAGAGTTTGGTTTTGATGGTTATTGGCAATCCTCACCTGTGTCTAATGTTTTGCAATGAGTGTGAACAGGGATTAGATGGACAGGTGAAAGCTGAAGTGAGACAACTGTTGATGATGAGCCCTAAAAAGAGCAAGGAACTAGGAAGGTCAGAAGGACCAGCTGAGCTAGGTTCCTGAGGCACAGTTGCGAGGAAGCCGAGGCTGTGCTCGAGGGCAAGCGAGGTGATGGTTGCTTGATGGAGTTCAAGGGCCGTGAATGCAAGCTTGATAAGTCCTGGAGGAGCTAGGAAGCTGGTGGATCAGGACCAAGGGTTCGCTGTGCGTCTACAAGGGCAGTCGTCTTCGGTGAAGAAGCTTGGAACCAGTGCCAAGGGTCTGAGCGAGCTGGACAGGGACTGTGGCGAGGCCATTGCTCTCTGATCAGTTTTAGGCTTGTAGTGAGCCGGCCAGAGTTGTGCTCAGGTGCTGCCTGAGGCAACCGAGTCCACCTGAGTTTGGCATCTGAGACTCAGGTGGGTAGCTCAGCCGCGGCTAGTAGGTTACCAGAGGTGCATGTTAGCTGAGTCTCAGATAGGTTAGGTCTGGTGGCTCTTTGTCTGACGTGGCATGAGGGTAACGGCTAGCTGCCAGGGACCCTATAAATAGGGAACCTGGGGAGGTTTTCAACCTCGAACCTTTACCCAACCTTTGCCTCTAACCCGAAAGCAACCTGTTGAGAAAGAAAGAGCTCTAGGTCTCCAAGTGAGTGTTGCCTGCGTGCATCCATCGTGAGAGTGAGTTACTTAGTCCTTCAGGTGCAGCATTCGAGGTACTGGTTCCTCCAAGAGTGGGAGTGCTCTTGGAGTTGGTGAGCAAGCCAAGTCTTGTGTGGCTGCCACCAAGAGTCTGTGAGGGCGATTCGGGTCTGCCTGTCTTGCAGCAGCAAGATAAAAGGATTCCACACAAGAAAGGTACTCGAGGAAAGAGCACGATTTGGTGCCGGCTGTGAAAACAGCTTCCTCAACGGAGACGTACTGCTTCGCAAGAAGTAGGAACTTCGGTAAAACAAATCATTGTGTGCTTTACCTTCTGTCTTGTGATCTGCTCTTACTTATTCTGATATCTATGCATGCTTAGATCACTAGAGCACCTTTATTTGTTGCACACTAACTGAGTTTCCTCACCTGAGACTCAGTTAGCTCCTGCTAAAGCTAGTACCTTTCGTGTTCACGTCATCTGATGCACTCACCTGACTCTCACACCTGAGACTCAGTTAGCTCTGAATATAACTTGCTCTACATCAGCTGAGTTTGCTGTCTGAGTGTCTGGTGTTTATCTGATATATCTTGCTGAGTCTCAGTTACCTGCATCAGTTGCATATATTTTCTCTAGGATTGACCTATCTCCAGAAGAGAAACCCATTAGGCATTTTAATTTCTAGAGCCGACCTATTCACCCCCCCTCTAGTCGACTCCTGAGATCCCTTTCAAGTGGTATCAGAGCCTCGTTGCTCATAATTGGCCTAACAGCCAGAGTCTAAAGGATGTCGAACTATGAGGGTAGAGTTCCTATGTTTGATGGTACTAATTATGCCTTTTGGAAGCGGAAGATGCAAATGCATCTTACTGCACTTGACCCAGATGTATGGAAGATTGTCACAACAGGTCTTGATGTGGTTGATGAGAGCAATCCCACTGATCAAGAGAAGATCAGCATCAAGAACAATGCTAGAGCTGCCAATGCTATCTATATGGGACTGCAAGAGCATGACTTCAACCGTGTCTGCACCTTTGAGGAAGCCAGAGATATATGGTTCACACTTCAGGCTATCTATGAAGGCAGTGACACGTTGAAGAGGTCCAAGAAAGATGTGCTGGAGCATGAACTTGACAACTTCCATTACCAACCTGGAGAGGACATCAATTCCATCTTCACAAGACTTACCATGATCACTAATCAGCTGAAAGCCCTTGGGTCCAACAGAGTGGAAGATGGAGATGTGATCAAGAAGTTCCTCTTTGTGCTTCCCAAGCCTTATCACACTCTGCGCCTGATGATGAAAGAAAAGGATGGCTTTGACAGATTAAAGCCCACAGATGTCCTTGGTAGGATGCTCACTCATGAGATGGAGCTAAACCACTCCAAGAAGCATGCTATCACCTCTGGGAAGAACAAGGACATAGCTCTCAAGGCAGTGGCCACTCACAGGGACTCAAGTGATGAAGAAGAAGATCCAGATGAAGAGATGTCCACTGATGAGGAGAATGAGCTTGCCATGCTTACTCGGAACTTCAGAAAGTTCTATCGAAGGAAGAAGTTCTCAGGCTCATCTGACAGGTTCAAAGGGAAGAAGCAACTCAGTGACAAGAAGTGTTTTGAGTGTGGTGACTCAGGACACTTCATTGCTGATTGTCCCAAAAAGAGCAAGAGACAAGAGGATGGCAAGTACAAGAAGAAGGAGATCATTGTCAAGAAGAAGTACAAAGAAGGGAAGCCTCCCACCTTCAGAAAGAAGAAGACCTCTGCTGCCAGAGCTTATGTGGGACAAGCCTGGGTCTCAGATGACTCAGAGTCAGAGGAGGAGTCAGAGGAAGAAACTGAGCTTGCTGGGTTAGCCATCTGTGTCTCAGGTGGATCACTCAGCAGTCCAACTGAGCCAGGAGAAGACTCAGTTGGGTCACTCAGCTGCGCACCCGAGTCAGACTCTCTCTTCGACAAGGATGCAGATCCTACATATGCTGAGACTCCAGCCCTATGCCTTATGGCTAAAGGCAGCAAGGTAATGACTGAGGATGACTTCCCTGATTATGCTCAACTAATGGACATTCTTGATAGGACAGAGAAGCTCCTTAGGAAAGAGAGAAAAGAAAACATCTCTCTCAGGGACAAACTAACTGACATGCAGGTGTCCCTTGATAATGCACAAGATGCTAAGGCAGATCTTGATGAGGAGGTTTACTTATTGCAGGAAGCTCAAAACAAACTTAAGCTATCACATGAGCTCCTAATCTCTGAGCATGATAAACTCAAAGAAACTCACTCATCTTGCACTGCAGTTACACCTGATGCAAATCCTCCTACTGTTATAGAAACCTGTTTAAACTGTGCATCTCGCATCAATGCTATTACTTCTAGTACAGTGTTTGTTGTAGATTCACCCAGTGAATCAAGCACTTCAACTGCTACTAACTCTGTTGATGCAGCAAAGTACAATGAGCTCAAGGAGGAGCATGAAGAGCTAAAAAGGCTCATGAGAATAGGCCTATGCAGTGCTAACATAGGCATGCAGAACTTTGCTAGGCTCCAGTCCACCTTAGTACTAAAGAATAATGGTACAAGGGGACTTGGTTTCACTCCTGCACTTAAAAAGAACAAGTCATCATATATTTCCTCTGCTACTAACAAGAAATACTTGCAGAATCACTTTGTTCCTCAGAAAGGGAAATATGATACTAACTCTCTTGCAGGAAACCATCGAAAGACAGGTGGTTATGTGAAAATTCCCTCTAATCCAAGCTATGTGCTTAAGACAGGGAAAAAGGGCAAACCTGAGGCAATATATGTTGGACCCTGGAGTAGGTACAAGAAGGTACCAAGCATTTGGGTACCAAAGTCAGTAGTCACCTGTGTCTCAGGTGACTCACTCGGTTGGGTACCGAAGTCAGGGAAAGCCACCTGTAACTCAGGTAGCTCACTCAGGTGCAATGCAAATTTGCTAACCCTTCCATCTGAGTTTGCAGGAGATAAGAATCTGAGAAAGATTCAGAGGTTCTCTAAGCTTTCTAAAGCCATAGCTGCTAAGAACCCTAATGTTAATCTTATTCCTGCTATTGATGCTTACAGTAAGAGACCTGCTAACTTGGGAACCAAAGCTATTTGGGTTCCTAAGTCTCGAAACTAATCGTGCAGGGCTCTGCCTCCAGTGGAACAAAATGGGTCATGGATAGTGGCTGCACACAGCACATGACTGGAGGCAAAGAGCAGTTCTCTGAGATAAGAAAAGATAACCTTCCTTGCAAGTATGTCAACTATGCTGATGATTCAAGAGGCAAGGTATTGGGTTGTGGTAAAATTGCTATATCTCAGGAACATTCTCTTACTGAAGTAATGCTTGTTGAGTCTATTTCATATGATCTCTTATCTGTTTCTCAATTATGTGATGCTGGAATGAAAGTCACATTTTATCCTAAAGAGGTCTATGTCCAGAAACTAACAGATGACTCACAAGTTTTCAAAGGCTATCGAGTAGATAAGCTATATCTTGTAGATTTTCAGGATCAAGAAGCAGCTGTGCCATGTTGCCTTATAGTCAAAGCTCAGTTAGGCTGGCTGTGGCACAGGAGGCTAGGTCATGTGGGGATGAGGCTGCTGAACAAACTCAGTAAAGAAGAACATGTCCTAGGCCTGAAGCAGATCCAATTCAACAAAGACAAGCCATGCTGTGCTTGTCAGGCTGGAAAGCAAGTTGGGAGCCCTCATCCACCCAAGAACATCATGACCACTACTTCTCCATTCGATCTCATACACATTGATCTGTTCGGTCCAACTACATATGAGAGCATTGGAGGTAACAAGTATGGTTTTGTTGTTGTAGATGACTTGTCACGTTTCACTTGGGTATTTTTCTTGAAGGACAAGTCACAGGTGTACAAAAGATTCAAGCACCTCATTGTCAGAGTTCAAAATGAATGGAACATCAACTTGAAGGCAGTGAGAAGTGACAATGGGACAGAATTCAAGAACTCAAGAGTTGAAGCCTTCATGGACAAGCATGGGATTAAGCATGAGTTTTCTGGTCCCTATGCACCTCAGCAGAATGGAGTGGTGGAGAGGAAAAACAGGACCCTGATAGAGATGGCGAGGACACTGCTGAGTGAGTACAAAACACCAGCAAGGTTTTGGGCTGAAGCTGTGAATACTGCCTGCCACAACATCAATAGACTATATCTTCACCCACTCCTAAAGAAGACACCTTATGAGCTGCTGACCAACAAGAAGCCAAACGTCTCCTACTTCAGAGTATTTGGTTGTAAGTGCTATATTTTGAAGAAAGGCAAACGTCTCTCTAAATTTGAATCCAAATCTGATGAAGGAATATTTGTTGGATATAGCTCAGAATCTCACACCTACAGAGTCTTTAACACCAACACCAAGGCTGTTGAAGAAGCTGTAGATGTGACATTCGATGAATCTAACGGCTCACAAGATGGGCAAGTTGCTAATGATATTTCAGGGAAGGTAGATATACTTCACAAGTCAACAGGTGAAGTCAGGCCCCAAGTTGAGGAGCAAGCTTCATCTGGAGTTACAAATCTACCTGACCCAGCTGATGAGCAGGATGAAGTCAATGGCATTGAGTTCGAGTACAACCCAGCTAATGATCTATTGGACTCAGAAGCCTCCATGCACCCAGCTGAGTCTCAGGAAGAGCCAACTGAGTCACAGATACACCCAGCTGACCCACTTCCAGCTGTGACTCAGGCGGCTGACTCAGAACCCCCTGTGATCAGCAGGCTGCAGAAGGATCACCCTGTAGACCAAATCATTGGTGCCATTAATAGGGGAGTGACTACTCGTTCTCGTATTGCTAACTTTTGTGCTCACTACTCTTTTGTTTCCACCATTGAGCCTAAAAATGTAGGTGAAGCTCTGTCTGACTCAGATTGGATCAATGCCATGCATGAAGAGCTGAACCAGTTCGAGAGAAATGAAGTCTGGTCTCTTGTTGAAAGACCCAAGGATCACAATGTTATAGGAACAAAGTGGGTCTTTCGCAACAAGCAAGATTCTACAGGCCAAGTGGTGAGGAACAAGGCAAGGTTGGTTGCTCAAGGCTACACTCAAATAGAAGGCTTGGATTTTGGTGAGACCTTTGCACCTGTAGCTCGACTTGAAGCTATCAGGATACTTTTAGCTTATGCAAATCATCACAACATCAAGCTTTATCAAATGGATGTCAAGAGTGCCTTCCTCCAAGGTAAGCTTGCTGAACTTGTGTATGTAGAACAGCCCCCTGGTTTTGAAGATCCAAAAAGACCCCATCATGTATATGTTCTCCACAAAGCTTTATATGGTCTCAAACAAGCCCCTCGTGCTTGGTATGATACCCTAAAGGAGTTTCTTATACATAATGGTTTCAAAATTGGGCTTGTTGATACTACACTCTTTACTAAAGTTAAAGGCAAGGACTTATTTGTATGCCAAATATATGTCGATGACATAATATTTGGAAGTACTAACCGTGTGCTAAGTGATGAGTTCAGCAAGATGATGATAAAAAGGTTTGAGATGTCCATGGTAGGAGAGCTGAAGTTTTTCTTAGGGCTGCAAATCAGACAACTCAAGCAGGGAACTTTCATCTCTCAAGAGAAGTTTGCCAAGGACATCCTCAAGAAGTTTGACATGGACAAAGCTAAGTCAATATCTACTCCCATGCAAACAAATGCTCATCTTGATCTGAACCAACAAGGTAAGTCCACTGATCAGAAGGAGTATAGGTCTATGATAGGTTCCTTGTTGTATTTGTGTGCATCTAGACCTGATATAATGTTGAGTGTTTGCATGTGTGCACGTTTTCAAGCTGATCCTAAGGACATTCATCGCACTGCTGTTCGTAGAATACTGAGATATTTGATTCATACCTCTGGGTTTGGTCTATGGTATCCTAAGGGTGCACCATTTGAGCTTATAGGCTACTCAGATAGTGATTATGCCGGGTGCAAGGTTGACAGAAAAAGCACCTCAGGTACCTGCCAATTTCTAGGGCGTTCCCTTGTATCCTGGAGTTCCAAGAAACAAAATTCAGTAGCCCTATCCACAGCAGAAGCCGAATACATTGCAGCTGGTGGGTGTTGTGCTCAATTGTTATGGATGAGGCAGACCTTGAAGGATTTTAACATATCTATGTCTCAAGTACCCCTCTTCTGTGACAATGAAAGTGCAATCAAGTTAGCCAACAACCCAGTCCAACACCAAAGATCCAAACACATAGAAGTGAGACACCACTTTCTAAGAGACCATGTAGAAAAGAAAGATATCCAACTGTGCCATGTTAGAACCGAAGCTCAGCTAGCTGATATTTTCACCAAGCCTTTAGATGAGAATAGGTTCTGCACCCTCAGGCATGAGCTAAATATCATGGATATCTCGAATGTGCAGTGAGGAAATGATGATACACGTGTACACATGATTGCATTTCTGGTTTTTCATTCTCTGCATTCCACATGAGTCAGCCACCTGAGTCTCGGTTGTACCTCAGGTGGGCTAAGGTCTTATAGATACCATGCTGATTTTGCATCTTATTGAACTCATGGATTCACCATTGGGTTAGATAAGTTGGATCTCATCATCTATTTCAATTCAACACAGCTTTAGCTTTGTATTGATTGATTGTTTGGCAAGCTGTGTTTGAAAAGAAATTCTCTCTATTGCTTTCATCTCTTATCCTTAAGCTCTCTCTGGTAATCCTATTGAAAAACCTTGTCAGCTGAGTCTTCCACATGAGTCTCAGCTGAACACATTCAAAATTCCGGAGAAAATTCCTAAGTCTGGAGCTCAGCTCAATTTTTCTTTCCTACCTGAGTCTCAGGTAGCAATCTAGCTGACCCTCAGGTGCCACAGGGCCACTCGGGATATAAAAACCCACCTCTGTAACGGTTCGCGCTAAACCCTCTTCAGAGTCTCAGTGCCCTTGCGCCCGTCGCCGCCATCTGATTCTCAACGATCGTGCGCTTCTCCGACGATCTTCGCTCTTTCCGAAGCTTCCCAAAGCTTTTCTGATTGTTTTGGCGCCTTCATCTCCAATCAAAATTCCAAATGTAAGTCTCCTCGAGCTGTTCTTCACGGAACTAGGGTGGTTTCCGCCTTAATGCGAATCCCAAGCTCTCGAGTAGCTTTTAGTTGTGGAATTAGGTAGAGATGATGTACCTTTAACCTCTAGAACGATTTCTTGCAACTCATTGTCCAGAATTCTCAAATTTCAGCAAGATTCGATAAACCTAGGTTGCTCTGCTACTCCATCTGAGTTACACAATTTATCTCACCTGAGTGTCAGGTAGCTAAGTCAGGTAGCATGAGATGACTTGTGAAACTCTCCTAAAAACATCCAAAAATGGCCAAATATTCCTGTTTTCTCTGCAATAGGATTATCTCTTATCTATTCTTTATCCTATCTCACCTATGCAGATGTCTGGTTCAAGGAATGTGCCTGAGGATATAACTGATGATCTGCCCATTGGTCTGAGAACCCAGCTCCTGAGTCAGAAGCAGCAGTTAGAGTGGGAGGCAGAGCAGGCTAAAAGTCTTGCAAAGAAATTGGATGCAGAAGAAGCTGCACAAAAATCAGTCAAAGCGCCTATGTCACCCTCTGAGCTAGCCAAAAGAGAAGCTAGGCTTAAAGAGCTACAAGAAGAGAAACGACAGATGGACATAGCTACAGCTCAGTCAGCTAAAAGAATGAAAGAATTAGAAGCTCAGAAAGCTAGCAAGGAAGAACAATTGAAGCAAGAGAGGAAAGCAAAAGCAGCTGAGAAGAAAGCCCAAGCTGAAGAAGCAAAGAAGAAAAGAGCTGAAGAAAAAGGTAAGAAGGCTGCTGAGAAAGAGGCAGCTATCAAAGCCAAGAAGGCTCCAGTAGTTGATACACTCAAAAGGACAAGGGCTGCAGGCAAGCCAACAGATTTATCCCTGAGCAAAGTGCCAAAGAAGCCAAGATCAGAGGCTGTGGTAGTCAAGAAGAAAACAAAGAAGCAACTCCAAGAAGAGGAAGAAGCTGAATGGAGAGTAGAAGCTCTTAAAAGACAGGAACACAGCAAACTTATAAAAAAATGGCAAGACCTAACTGATAAGTTGCCTAATGCCACAGATGAGGAAAGGCCTCAAATGAAGGAAAGAATAGATGCCCTTGCAAAGCAAATCTTTGAATCACCAGATGTTCCAAAGAGTGTGAAACTCCAAAGAGAAACTCAGCTGAAGGACAAGGCAATCCATGAAGAACTCAAAAAGCTGCTGAAGCAAGAAGGAAAAGCCTCTGGACAAGAGAAAGCCGACCTGATCAAACAAATTGATCGTCTATTCCCTCAACTCTCAGAAGACTATAAGCCTCTCTGGACAAGGTTCTCAGATATCATTCTACAAAGGAGAATAGAGAATCTCATGTTGGAGTTAAACTCTTGTGCTGATGAAGCTCGTAAGAAGCATCTACAAAATGAGATTGCTGAAACAAACTCAAGGATATTTTATACCTCCAGTTCTCAAGCACTTGATGCAGTGCCCCTTCAACAAGTCAGTGGTTCAGTGCCACAACTGAGTAAGCCAGCCGAGTCTCAGGCGGCTGCATCAGCTGGACTAGAATTAGTCCCCACGGAAGTGGAAACTCAACAGAAAGCTGCCATAGAATCAATTGAAGACATTTTGGCTGAGCTTGACTCAAGAGAAAAAGAACTTGGGCAGACTATGGAGGAATCTATGGATAAGCTAAGATCATCTTTTGAAGAGAAGTCAACTAAAGCACATGAAAATCCAACTGAGCCACAAGGAGATCCATCAGTTGGAGTATCAGTGAGCATGGGTTCTGTATTTCAGTCTCTATCAGACTTAGAACCAGCTCAAGAAGAAACAAGACTTGAAGAGCAAGAAAAAGCAGTATCCTCTCCAGCACCTGAGTCAGTTCATAGGATGCCAACTGGGTCTCAGGCACAGTCAACTGAGGCTCAGTCAGAAGACTCAGATGACTCCTATTCAAGTCCAAGTGATCCTCATCCTCCATCTCCTCGCAAGAAGAAGCAAAAGCTGTCTGAATCAGATGAAGAATACCAAGAAGAAGAAGAGAGCAGTGGAAGGAAAGAGTCCGCAGAAGAATCAGACTCATCCCCCTCTGCATCTGACTCAGAAGATGTCCCAGCTGAGACTCAGTTAGAAGAGTCAGATGAGTCATTGGAAGACAAATACACAGCTATATTCTCAAAAGTTGCACGATCTGACACATCAATGATGAAATTCATATCTGCAACTGCTTTCAAGAAGCTACCAAAGGCAGATGCCAGTCTAGCCTCCATGAACCTGGACTCAAGAAGCACATCAAACTACACTGCCATGAGAACCACAAATCCATATTTTGACAGTGAAGGAAATCTGAAAAGAAGACATTGCACTGATCCAAGGTTTTGGAATGATCAGCAGCAATCAAGCTATCATCTCCTGCTGCAGAAGAAAGGTTTTGTTGACAGCATGCCAATTGATTGGGAAAACCTTGCCAAGAACGGCTTAGGAAATCTGAAGCAGATTTTAGCTGCTGTTCACCTTGATAAGATATGCAGTTTAAACCAAGATTATGATTCTGAAGCTATCAAGGAATTCTATGCAACAGTCTTTGTAGAGCAGAACAATCAAGATTATATGCTCTGGATGACAAGAGGCCAACTGCTGTGCATCACAGCTCCAGAGTTTGCAGAAATTTTCAATCTACCATCAGGCTCAAAGCTACAGAAGATCAGCATATCCAAAGGCTCAGAAGAAGATAAGAGTCTCCTGCCAGATTGGGTTCCAAATGAGAAAAGGAAGAAGTTCTTCCCTACAGGCTTTGTGCCTCCTCCTGTTAAGGGTGCAGTCCCTAAGCATATCTCCAATTTCAAAGGATTGATGAAGTCACCCAAGCACATAGTGAAGATCTTGAACATATCCATCTGTGCCAAAGGTGGAGGAACTGATGCCATATACAATCCAGTATGGAGAATTCTTGAGCTCATAGCCAAGAAAGAGAAGTTTGATGTGGCCAGATACATATTCTCAGAAATAAATGAGTGCCAGAAGAACAGATCTGACAAGATGAGATATGGCTCATATCTAATGCATATGATTCTCCAAAGAACATCTTTAGCATCTTCAGTCTTCTCCTTTGACAAGAAGACATATCTCAGCAAATTCAGACCTCAGAAGGATGACCATGAAGATGAAGTTCCTTTCTACAACATCCTCAACTCATCTCAGTCAGGCTTTTCAGAGCCTCCAGAGCAAGCCACCAGAGTCTCAGTCAGACCACCTCAGCCAGCAGCTGATCTCCCAGCAGTCCTACCTGAGCCTCAGGTGTCTCCCACCCGAGACTCAGCTAGAGAATTATCTCCTCCTGCTGAGCGCCAAGCATCGGTCTCTGTGAACCTTTCATCAGACAGTCTTCCTTTGGTACAACGTCTAGACAATCCCGCAGCTGTGGATGCTTTCATTAAACGGGTTGTGCCAGTACAGATCTCTGTTATCAAGAGAAGACAAGATGAACTGCAACAAGAAATGGCTCAGCTGAAATCTGATCTCAAGAGTGAGATGGCAGATCTCAAGGCCTCGGTCAACAGCAAATTCGATCAGATCCTATCCCTCCTGCAACCAAAGCCAGCTCCCTGAGGATCTTTTCTTTCTTCTTTCTATCTCTTTTTAGTGCTTAGTGGCAAAGGGGGAGAGCGTAGGGAGAGAATAGCTTAAAGGGGAGAGTATTATATTCAGGGGGAGCAGCATGTAAAGGGGTAGACTAGACTGCATGTGTGTCAAGACGTTCTATGTACTGCAAAATGATTTTATCAGTCTTGAACACCTCATTTTTGTATTGATCTCTTTATCACATCTGCTCTGATACATGATATTCCTTGCTTTAGCTCTATGCTCTGATATTCGATATATACATGACGCTCTGATATTTGATATTTGTACTCAAGCATGCAATTCTTTCTGTTATCTTATTTGCTGAGTACTCCTCCAACATACCTGCTATTCCGCTGTGCTTATATTCTCAGTTATGTTGTGAGAACCTGTGTTTGCATCAACTCTCCAATGTTAAGTCTGATCTGTACACTTGTATTCAAATGCAAAATCTCACTTGTGCACATCTTAAGGGGGAGTTGATGTCAAACAAGGTTAAATGCAATACTCTTTTTTATCTAAATGAATGTTTTTAAGGGGTTGCCACTAACCACCAAAAAGGGGGAGATTGAAAGTGCATCCACTCCCATGGAGCTTGGAAGGATGGCTATCTTGCCCCAGAGTTTGGTTTTGATGGTTATTGGCAATCCTCACCTGTGTCTAATGTTTTGCAATGAGTGTGAACAGGGATTAGATGGACAGGTGAAAGCTGAAGTGAGACAACTGTTGATGATGAGCCCTAAAAAGAGCAAGGAACTAGGAAGGTCAGAAGGACCAGCTGAGCTAGGTTCCTGAGGCACAGTTGCGAGGAAGCCGAGGCTGTGCTCGAGGGCAAGCGAGGTGATGGTTGCTTGATGGAGTTCAAGGGCCGTGAATGCAAGCTTGATAAGTCCTGGAGGAGCTAGGAAGCTGGTGGATCAGGACCAAGGGTTCGCTGTGCGTCTACAAGGGCAGTCGTCTTCGGTGAAGAAGCTTGGAACCAGTGCCAAGGGTCTGAGCGAGCTGGACAGGGACTGTGGCGAGGCCATTGCTCTCTGATCAGTTTTAGGCTTGTAGTGAGCCGGCCAGAGTTGTGCTCAGGTGCTGCCTGAGGCAACCGAGTCCACCTGAGTTTGGCATCTGAGACTCAGGTGGGTAGCTCAGCCGCGGCTAGTAGGTTACCAGAGGTGCATGTTAGCTGAGTCTCAGATAGGTTAGGTCTGGTGGCTCTTTGTCTGACGTGGCATGAGGGTAACGGCTAGCTGCCAGGGACCCTATAAATAGGGAACCTGGGGAGGTTTTCAACCTCGAACCTTTACCCAACCTTTGCCTCTAACCCGAAAGCAACCTGTTGAGAAAGAAAGAGCTCTAGGTCTCCAAGTGAGTGTTGCCTGCGTGCATCCATCGTGAGAGTGAGTTACTTAGTCCTTCAGGTGCAGCATTCGAGGTACTGGTTCCTCCAAGAGTGGGAGTGCTCTTGGAGTTGGTGAGCAAGCCAAGTCTTGTGTGGCTGCCACCAAGAGTCTGTGAGGGCGATTCGGGTCTGCCTGTCTTGCAGCAGCAAGATAAAAGGATTCCACACAAGAAAGGTACTCGAGGAAAGAGCACGATTTGGTGCCGGCTGTGAAAACAGCTTCCTCAACGGAGACGTACTGCTTCGCAAGAAGTAGGAACTTCGGTAAAACAAATCATTGTGTGCTTTACCTTCTGTCTTGTGATCTGCTCTTACTTATTCTGTTATCTATGCATGCTTAGATCACTAGAGCACCTTTATTTGTTGCACACTAACTGAGTTTCCTCACCTGAGACTCAGTTAGCTCCTGCTAAAGCTAGTACCTTTCGTGTTCACGTCATCTGATGCACTCACCTGACTCTCACACCTGAGACTCAGTTAGCTCTGAATATAACTTGCTCTACATCAGCTGAGTTTGCTGTCTGAGTGTCTGGTGTTTATCTGATATATCTTGCTGAGTCTCAGTTACCTGCATCAGTTGCATATATTTTCTCTAGGATTGACCTATCTCCAGAAGAGAAACCCATTAGGCATTTTAATTTCTAGAGCCGACCTATTCACCCCCCCTCTAGTCGACTCCTGAGATCCCTTTCACTCTCACCACAGCTAGTAGGCGCGCCGGGGGAGGGGTGGGAGATGCTACAGTGGGGTGGACAGTATCAGGTGAAGGAGACCTACAGAGAGGAGGCTCTGGAGATAGACTTGGGGAGAGAGAGAGGTAGAAGAAGAGGAAATTGCCTCTCTACCACTAAAATTTGTATCAATCTCCAAAATAACACTCAAATATCACCCATGACCCAAATAACACTCAATTCTATCCCGTTACACCAAAATAACACAATCGTTTGTATTCCTTAGTCTCTCGTTAGTCAACTGCCAAGTCAAAACAAAAATACCCAAACTGCCCACTCAAACTCTATCCCAACCCAACCTAAAAACCCTTCTACCAAGCCGACGGCGCATCACTCTACCAAGCTGGCGGCGCCTCCGCTTCTTGCCGTCCGCTGATGCTCCCCCCTATCCCATCTGCCAGCGTAGCCTCCCTGACCCGAGCAAGCGAGCGAGCAGGGCAGCGGCCTCCCGGCTAGGCGGGCGAGCGGGGAGCCTGCCTCCCGAGTAGAGGGGCGAGTGGGGCGGCGGCATCCCGGACTTGAGCAGGCAGGCGAGTAGGGCGGCGGCCTCCCGAGCAAGCGGGGCGAGCGGGACGGTGGCCACCCGAGCAGACGGGGCCAGGGGGCCCACGGCGCGACGTGGTGGTCTCTGGAGCAGGCGGGCGAGCAGCACGGCGCAACACGGTGGATCGAGTTCACCCAGCGGGACGGCGGCCTCCCCGACCTGAGCAGGCGGGCGAGCGGGTCGGTGGCCTCCCGAGTAGGCAGGGCGAGCGGTGCGGCGGGTGAGCGGCGTCCTGAGCAAGTGGGCTAGCGGCGCCTTGCATTTGTGTGTGTGTGGCAGATTAAGCAATTAATCTGTTGTTCTTATTGATTAAGATGGTAGGTTTTTCCATCCCATCTTTAGAATTACTGGATATTGATCATCTATGGCTATTTGCATTAGTATGCTAAACCCTTGTGGCATCTCTCTGCTTGTACACTATTTTCTAAATCCCCATCCATTGTCCAGTGCAACTATGGCTAATCCAGCACTAATTTGGAGAACATGATGTGATTATTAAATGATTTGAGGATGAAGAGAAGCTAAACCTTGGATCCTCTGTAAGCCCAATTTATTCCCACTGCCAATGTCTGTCCATCATATGCTTCCAGGACGTTTCTTTGAGGAGAGGAGGGCTTGTCGCAAGAAAGCCAACTTTTGTGGCTTGGGGTTTCGTTCACTCATCCAGATATCAGATATGGCATTTCTCGGCTAAATTGAACAATCTTTTCTGACTAGCATTCTTAGCATACATATTCTCTGATTATTGAAAGTTCTTGGGTTAAATTGCTCAAGGCATGTGCTACTCACCTGTTGTCAAGTAAAGAATTTTGCGCTAATGGTAGAATTCGATGTATTTCAAGTAGTAATTGGCTTATTGTGGTGTTTCCATCAAGGCAGTAATTGGCTCCCTTCCCTCCCCCTGTCCCGTCCAGTACGGTAGAAATTGAGACGGTAAACCTCATCTCTCTTCTATATCTTTTTTTGGGTTTGATTGTGGCGGTAGAAATTCGATGTTGTTGTTGTTGTAGTTTGGCTACGTTGTTGTTACAGAGCTGATCCGATGGATGTGTTTCAAGTAGAATTTAGCGTTCAATCGTATAGTGAGATTCTAGATGGCAGAAAATTGTATCAAAAGGGTAGAATATGGAGCATTGCCGTGAGTCGCAATTTATCCATGACGGATGTGAGGGGCGCTGTTGAGGGATACTACTGTTTGTCTGATAATCAGAGAATGACAGTGTGGTACAATTCTTTGGAGGGTGATATTATCCCTTTAATTTCTGAATCTGAGATAGCCCAATTATTCGATAGAAACATGGATACAAAGGTAGTGAGATTTGGTGTAACCATCGAGAGCAAGCATCAAAACTTTCAAAGCACTCCAAGTGAGGTGTGTCAGGAGACTCCAAGTGATTTGTGTCAGGAGACTCCAGATGTGTATGCATGCACTTCAAGTGATCATCTCACACTCGGTGGTGATACAGCTGGCCCTTCGAGCTCTTAGCTAATGGGTCATGCTGATGCACCCATAGAAGTTCCTATTGCTGCTCCATTTTCTGCATGGCCATATCAGTCCTATCAAGATGAGTTTGAGGATGATGTGCCTATTGAACACAATGCAGAGGTAGAGGAGGCAGCAGGAGAGGAATCTATGGCTCCCTTGCCCCAGTTGAATGTGAGTGAGGTAGTGGCTCCATTGGGAGGGCAAGATGTTGACAATAGCTATGATCCACAATATGTGCCGGGTGATGATGAGACCGTATGTCAGAGTATTATTCTGGCAATACTAAATATGGGGCGGTGTGAGCACAGCAAATCCAGATGGGTGCACACGGGAAGCAGAATTTAGACAGCTTCAGGCCCTCACAGAGAGGTAATACCCTATGTCCTGTGTTTGGTGGCTAGTATAGCTTGAATCCCGAGTGCCGCAAGCCCTTGAGGATGGATCTCGAGGTTGCTTGAACTATGAAACAATGGAGATAGCCTATGACTAAAAGCTTACCAATCGGAGGTCCCCTACCAGGCCTTATATAGGCGACCGAGATAGGGTTACAAGAGTCCAGATCGGTTCACAGATTGGTTTCCTAATTAGTTACAACAGAATCCAGGTATGCCGGGCAGGTATTAGTCCATGTCTTGTACTCCACGTTGATGAGGCGTCCCCGTGTAGAAGTCGGACTCCGAGTAGTCGGCCCGGCCCACTCCATGGCCTGAGGGCCGGATTCGTCCTCCTTGACAATACCCGGGTGCTATGTCATCGTCAGTAATCCCCCGAGCCTTCGGCCAACTAGGATAGTCGGGCGGAGGCTCCTTTGCTTTATTGTAGATTTCACTCTGGGGGCACGAACAGTGCACCCAGAGGGTGTAGCCCCCGAGCCTCTACTCAGTTCGAGGAACCGAGTAGAGGGTCTTCAATAACTCTTCCCGAGTAGCTGATTTACTTGTCTTTACTCTGGGGGCACGAACAGTGCACCCAGAGGGTGTAGCCCCCGAGCCTCTACTTGGTTCGAGGAACCGAGTGGAGGGTCTTGATGATTTCCCGCCTTCGACCGACTCAGCTAGCGCAAGGCCGAGTGCTCGACAGCTTGAGGTGGAGAAAGCCGCCACCGAGCCCTCTCTGAAGAGAACTCAGGACGCCGCCGCTGGTAAGCCCCCGACTCATATCTGCTCAGTCAGAGCCTACCGAGTAACTTTGCTGCTGACATTGCCGATGAAGAGGTCCCCGTGCTGATGGCGAAAGCCCAGTCGGTGGATACCAGTGCTGACAGCGTTGTCCTGAAAAAGTAGGGAGAAAACACATGAACCGTTCCATATACATGTGGCATATTTTGGTTAACTTGTTATGTGTCTTATTAACCCCTTCTTTCGTAAAAATTCATTCATGTGTAAGTTAACCCTTTGTGTGTGCTCTTGCCGACCCGTCGTATCCCCCATTGCGTTGAGATTAGCCGTGGGCTATTTTCCGTGTAGCGCAGGGTTGTGGCATAGACCGACGATCGAAGACGAAGAGTTAACGCTGGGCTATTTACATAGTACTAAAATAATTGTTGAAAGAGAAGAGCCCGAGTACGCCTGGGCGCACCCGGTGTGGTGTAGCTCCCGAGTGTCCACTATATGTAGCCGTGAGCGTGCATAGCAGGTAAGTCGGGAAACCCGAAAAGTTACTCGGATGGTTTATTCATTTAAAGTATGAAAGTACAAAGCTTAAGTATAGAAGCGACTTAGATGTTCAATGTTTTAGGCGTTGGCGATGAGGTTGCTGTCTTTATCCTTCAGTCGGTAAGCCCCCGGGCGTAGTCGGGCGGCAACATACGGCGCATCCGAGTCCGCCATAAAGTCCTCCCGAGAAGGATGGTGGCTTCCCAAACTCTCGAAGCCGTCCGAGTCGTAATCGAGGACGGGTAGAAGGGACTCGATCGTATCGACCAGTCGGGATCCCTGCTCGACGGGTAAAGACCCATGCCCGAGCAGTAGATCAATCTTTCGCGTGACCTCGTCCTTGGAGATGGCCACCGAAGTCATCCACTCCGACAAGAGTCCGAGTGGGAAGGCGGTGAAGCCTCCGCTGACTGGCTGGAAGCCGAGTCGCAGAGGTGAAGCTTGCCGAAGCCACTGATTCGAACGAGAGTGCGGGTGAGAAAGGTGATGAAGCCTCTGCCGATTGGCCGGGCGCCGAGTCGCAGAGGTGGAGTTTGCCGAGCTTGTCGACGATGAAGTCGAGTTTTCCGAGTCGGAAAAGCTGTCCAAGATCGGCGACGGAGTCCTGGGGGCCAAAACTCACGGCCCGACCTAGAGCGAAGTCGCCATTGCCGAAGAAAAAAACCCGTCTGGATCTGTTCAGACGGATCTACGCACACAGCCCCTATCTGGTGCGCCAACTGTCGGAGTATTATTCCGGCAATACTAAATATGGGGCGGTGTGAGCACAGCAAATCCAGATGGGTGCACACGGGAAGCAGAATTTAGACAGGTTCAGGCCCTCGCAGAGAGGTAATACCCTACGTCCTGTGTTTGGTGGCTAGTATAGCTTGAATCTCGAGTGCCGCAAGCCCTTGAGGATGGATCTCGAGGTTGCTTGAACTATGAAACAATGGAGATAGCCTATGACTAAAAGCTTACCGATCGGAGATCCCCTACCAGGCCTTATATAGGCGACCGGGATAGGGTTACAAGAGTCCAGATCGGTTCACAGATTGGTTTCCTAATTAGTTACAACAGAATCCGGGTATGCCGGGCAGGTATTAGTCCATGTCTTGTACTCCACGTTGATGAGGCGTCCCCGTATAGAAGTCGGACTCCGAGTAGTCGGCCCGGCTCACCCCATGGCCTGAGGGCCGAATTCGTCCTCCTTGACGATACCCGGGTGCTATGTCATCGTCACTGTAGTGGCTAACATAGCTCCCACATTCATTCATGATAGAAATAATCCAACATTTAAAGTGGGTGCCACATTCCTTGACAGTCGAACTGGCACTTCTCCACTGAATATAGTGAGTCTACTAGATTTCAGGCTCGTTGTTCAGATGATGATTGTCCATGGAGGATACATGCCTCCAAGTTAAAGGGATGCAAGACTTTCATGGTATCTCTACTTCTATGTTTGAGGGATTCTTAATTATATGTGTTTGTTTGCATGTAAGGATTCTTAACTATAGTACTCATATTTATCTTCCTTTGTTTGCATGCAGGTAAAAAGACTTCCCAATCCCCATACTAGTGGAAACAAACACGAAGGGAGAATGGCAAACAAGGATTGGATTGCTGCTAGAGGAAAAGATATACTGAGGGAGGAGCCTACGTTGGGTGCTAAAGCTATGCAACAACGATTGGAGAGGGAGTTCAATATCAAACTTGGATACAATAATGTTTGGAAAGGAAGAGCCCGTGCACTAGCTGAATTGCATGGTAGCTATCAAGAGAGTTTTCAGTTGTTATGGAGCTTTAAGGAAGAAATATTGGCAGCCAACCCAGGAAGTGTGTTTGAAATAGACATCAAGACAGTTAGTGGGAAGGTATACTTCAATAGGTTGTTTGTTGCGTTCAAGCCATGCATTGATGGGTTCTTGGTGGGGTGTAAGCCATATTTGTCAGTAGACTCAACCTTTCTTACTAGACAATATACGGGGCAATTAGCTGCTGCAACTGCTGTGGATGGACACAATTGGATGTTTCCTGTGGCATTTGGGATATTTGACAAGGAGAATATGGCAAATTGAGAGTGGTTCATGAAACAACTGCAAAAGTGTATTGGAGAACCAAATGGGCTTGCAATACATACAGATGCATGCAAGGGGTTGGAGAATGCTATTTCTAAGGTGTTCAGGAATTCTGAGCATAGAGAATGCATGAGGCATCTGATGCTTAATTTCACCAAAAAATACAAAGGTGACATTTTGACAAATATGTGGCCAGCATCGTGGACATATGAATTAGAGAAGCATGAGGCCTTGATGGCAGAGATAGAAGCACAAAGTCCAGCTGCAATCAGCTACTTGAGAAGGGAGCATAACCGTTTGTGGACGAGAAGCAAGTTTTCAGCTACATGCAAAGTTGAGTATGTCAATAACAACCTGGTGGAGGTGTTCAATAGTTGGATAAGGGAGGTCAAGCAACTTGCAATCATTGAGCTTGTTGACAAAATTAGGGAGATGGTAATGAGCATGGGTGAAAAAAGGAGGTCAGTTGCAGAAAGATTGCAGGGTAGCATACTACCTAGCGTGATAAAGGAGTTGAACTAGAAAAGCAAGGGCTTGCACTACGGAGAATCAAGGGCAGCACCTCTACTAGGTGAGATATCAGGAAATGGTTGGAGGCATACAGTTGACTTGGAGAAAAAGGAGTGCTCTTGTCAGCAATGGCAGATTAGTGGTAAGCCCTGCACACATGCTCTTCATTTTATATTATCTAGAAGGGCCAAGCTAGAGTCATATGTGGATGATTACTTCTCGGTGGCAAGATTCAAAGCGGCATACCAAGGTGTTCTCATGCCAATTAAAGGGAAGGCTCAATGGCCCAAGTAGACCCAGGATTCTTGATACTTCCTCCCAAATTGGTTAGAAGTGCTGGACGTCCAAAAACCAAGAGGATAAAGAATAGTAGTGAGCTAAATCCAACTAGCAGACAACATCAGTGCAAAAGATGTGGACAATTTGGGCATCGCCACAAGGGATGCAGGGAGAAAGAGGCTGACCGAGATGGCGAGGCAATTCCTCCTCCACAACCCACCAAAAGGTAATTTGTTGTATTGGGTTCGGTTTACTAATTTATTTCAAACTTATATATCTCCTTGCCTTAATTAATGTCCTTCTCTTACAGAAAAAGATCGAAAAAAGCGAAAACTTATGCTCTGCGCACACCAACTAAGCAAGGTACTCAAGCTAGTACTTCAAGCCCAATGACAAGACAGAGGGCAGCAGCTATTGCAAGTGTTTCTACACCTCCTTGTGCATCAACTAGGAGCAAGAAGGCTGCTACTAGTCCTATTCAAAACAATATGTAGTGCATGAATTATGATCTTTTGGACAATTTGTGTAGACTGTTATGTACTTGTGAACTCTTATTTGGTCTTTTATGTGCTTCTAAACTATGAACACTTGGAAAGACTTTTGGGATTGTGGTATGATGTGGTATAGTTATGGTGGCATGATGCTATTATCAAGTTGTGTATTATAATGTTGTGTATTGCTATTTAGTTGTTGTGAAAATGTTGCCAAATTGAGGTAAAACGCTGCTGAATTTTTTTTCCCAAGTTGAGGATGAGATGGTAGCAAGTAGGGGAAGAGAGGGAGAGGTGAGGATGAGAAGGAAGAGATAGAAGCGAAGAGGAAGAGGTGAGGATAAGATGGAGTGTTATTGTTTGTTGTGAAGAGGTAAGGGCAATAATGTCTTTTTCAAACTCCATTAACCTCATTTTGTCAATAATGGTATTTTGGATAGGAATATGTGAGTTGGATGGTATTTTGGAGAGAGGTGATGTTTGAGTGGTATTTTGGAGAGTGGTAGAAATTTTAGTGCTATTGAGACAATTCCCTCGTAGAAGAAACATATGACATGTGGGGCCTATGCCAATTATCACACTGACCAATGGAGTCGTATGCAGTTTGCTGTTGGGGAAAACATTAATGAGACCTGGTGTAAAATGCAATGTTATTGAATCCAACTTGGTGCAAAGTGACTTGCAAATTACTCAAAGAAAAAACAAAAAGAGGTAGGGAACCACAGGAGGTGTTGGTTGCACCTGATGCAGCACTTATGCTGAAATTACTGCTTCGAGAAACAGAAATGGACGTCGTTCATGTTTGAATTCGGGATGTAAATGAGAATTGGCAGAGAATGAATTGAATCAAGTCTAAAATCTTTATTGATGAATGAAGTTCTTATAGGGTTACAAGGGACGCGACTGTTGGAGAAGAGACGCGAGCAACCGTCGGCAGTTGCCAAATTAGCAATTGCTTGATGGTTATCATAAGCATGGATTAAGAAATCCTAACACTCCCCCTAATCAATGCTTATTCTTGCGAGCAACATCATCTTGATTAGTAACTCCTCCAAAAACCCTGTGGGAAAAATGTGAGGAGTATAGTGTCGTATATGCTGTTAAAACTCATTCAAACCCAATGGGAAAATAAGGAGAAAATGATACAGCATATAATGATTATTGTCTCATTTAACTCAATACGAGAAAACCCATAGAGTTTAGAGGACAATAAATATGTCATGTATACTTTCCTAAAAACCCCGGTGGGGAAAATAGAAAATATGACATATGATCTTATGTTGATATTACCTCATTAAAAACCTTGATGAGAATCTGTAAAGTAAACTCATAAAGGGAAAAAGAGTGTAATATGATGCTTTGAACATGAATAGTTCAGGAAGATATTCCCCCTGATTCTTGCAAATCCCGAAGTTGTCGCATACCAATATCATGAACATATTTCTGGAATGTAGAAGTTGGTAGAGACTTTGTGAATAAATCAGCGAGGTTGTCGCATGATTTGACTTGCAAGATGTTTATTTCCCCGCTTTTCTGGAGCTCATGGGGGAAAAACAACTTAGGGGCAATATGCTTAGTGATATTGCTCTTGATGTATCCTGTTTGCATCTGTGCAACACAAGCCGCATTATCTTCATAGATAATGGTAGGTGATTCGATAGAACCAATTCCATATGACTGTTGTATGTGGTTTACCATTCTGCGAAGCCGCACGCATTCGCGTGATGCCTCATATAATGAAATTATTTCAGAATGATTGGTAGGTGTTGCCACAAGAGTCTGTTTCGAAGACTTCCATGATATGGCAGTTCCACCGTGTAGGAACACAAAGCCAGTTTGTGATCTGGCATTATGGGGATTAGATAAATAGCCAGCATCTGTGTATCCAATCATATTGGAGTCCTGATTTCTCTGGAACTGAAAGAATAGGCCAAGATCCTTTGTGCCTTGGAGATATCGAAGGACATTCTTGACTCCCGACCAATGGCGTTTGGTGGGAGCTGCGCTGTGTCTAGCAAGTATATTCACTGCAAAAGCAAGATCAGGTCTTGTGTAATTTGCAAGATACATGAGCGCTCCAATGGCACTGAGATATGGAACCTCGGGTCCCAACATCTCTTCTCCATCATCCCTTGGTCTGAATGGATCTTTCTCTACGTCTAGAGAACGAACAATCATGGGAGTTTTAGATGGGCAGGATTTGTCCATATTGAACTTCTCCAATATTTTCTGGATATAGGCAGCTTGGTGTACCATGATTCCTAAGGGAAGGTACTCAAGTTGAAGACCTAAGTAAAATTTGGTTTTACCCAAATCTTTCATCTCAAATTCCATCTTTAGGTGATTGCGTGCTTCATCAATATCTTGTGTGTTGCCAATGATGTTGAGATCATTGACGTACACTGAAATGATGCAAAATCCTGTAGAGGACTTCTTGATGAAGACACATGGGCAATCATCGATGTTGGAGTAACCCTTCCGGAGAAGGAACTCACTGAGTCAGTTGTACCACATCCGTCCCGACTGCTTTAAGCCATATAATGACTTGCTCAGCTTTACACAGTACATGTTGCGTTTTGCGCTTGCATTCGGGACAGGGATTCCATCAGGAACCTTCATGTAAATGTCCGAATCTAGTGGCCCGTAAAGATATGCAGTCACGACATCCATCAACTGCATAGATATACGGTTTTGCACTGCCAGAGATACGAGATATCAGAAAGTGATTCCACTCATTACCGAAGAATATGTCTCATTATAATCAATGCCGGGTCTCTGTGTAAACCCTTGTGCTACGAGCCTTGCTTTGTATCTCACCACCTCATTGTTCTCATTCCGTTTCCGGATAAAGACTCATTTGAATCCCACAGGGAAAACTTTGGGAGGTGTCGGTATTGCTTCAGTGAATACCTTTCTTTTATTAAGCGAGACAATTTCCGCTTGTATTGCATCCTTCCATTGAGGCCAATCGGAGCGCTTTTCACACTCGACGATAGTCCTTGGATCATGATCATTGAGAAGGGTATTTGCAATTGTAGCAGAAAAATAAGTGTCGATAATCGTAGACTTACGGTTGAATGATTCTCCAGAATCGATATAGTTGGTGGAAATTTTCTGCACCCTTGATGACTCTTCGTGATTTCCCAATACGCGTGAGTCTGGGTGTTCCGATAGCCCAGCCAGTGTGTGCAAACTGGAGCTGGGTTGTGGAGGTTGCCCTTCCACTGGGTGTATACTACCCATCAGGTGTTTGTCAACGTTGAGTTGACTTGCATTTACTGACTCTGAGGATTTTCTCCTTGATTTCCTTTGTTGCTTGCGAGAAGCTGGTTCTGGGTCAGAAGCCGTACTACTCCCCCTCTTTTTAGGAACAGGGAGTTGAGTGGTTTTTATTGGTACCTCCACTCTTTCAGGCGCGTTTCTGGCTGGATTTAAGGACTTTGTAACACCTTTTAGATCAGTAAATGAATCTGGCAGATTATTTGCAAGATGTTGCAAATTGAAGATTTTCTGAACTTAGAGTTCGGTCTCTTGGGTACGTGGATTAGAGGATGAAATGGTTAGAGCATTCCAATCAATTTCCGGGCATTCTTTCTGGTACTTGAAATCTCCCCCTAGTGCTGGGAAATGTTCCTCATCGAATATACAATCAGCATGACGGGCTGTAAATAGATCCCCAGTAAGAGGTTCCAGGTACTTGATAATTGACGGTGATTTGTACCCCACATAGATCTCCAGTTTCCTGTGTGGGCCCATGGATATCCGCTGCGGTGGTAAGATCGGGATGTATGTAGCACATCCGAACTTACACAGATGAGAAATGCTAGGAGGATTTCCACGTACCAATTGCAGAGGGGAAGTACTGTGATATGCAGTAGGTCGCAATTGTATTAAGTTAGCAGCGTGTAAAACTGCGTGACCCCAACAAGAAGTTGGCAAGCTGCAATTCATCAACAAAGGTCTTGCAATGAGTTTGATCATCTTAATCAGTGATTCAGCCAAACCATTTTGTGTATGGACATATGGGACAGAGTGCTGAACTTCAATCCCCAGGGCCATGCAATAATCATTGAAAGCATATGAGGAGAATTCTGCAACATTGTCCATGCGAATTGTCTTAATTCCACTTTCGGGATAATGGGCTTGTAGCTTAATTACTTGCCTCACTATCTTGGCAAATGCATGGTTTCGTGTGGATAGAAGGCACACATGTGACCATCGTATAGATGCGTCAATGAGGACCATGAAATACCTAAAAGGTCCAGAAAATGGTTGGATGGGACTATAAATGTCTCCTTGAATACGTTCAAGGAACTGAAGTGGTTCAGCTTGTATTTTGAGGTGCGAGGGCCTCAAAATTAGCTTCCCCGTTGCACAAGATGTGCAAACGAAGACTGATGATTGAGGAAATTTTGACTCAAGCAAATTATGACCAATGGAATTGCGAGTAATTTTTCTCATCATCCCGATCCCGGGATGGCCTAGGCGATCATGCCAGGTTTGGAATGCGTTAACATTCTGAAAAATTACCTTGTATGTAACATGTTCTACGGGCTTGATGTACGTATAGTACAATCCAGACGATAGAGAAGGAATTCTTTCAAGTACTTGCTTGCCATATCCGTAATCTTTGGTGAAGAGTAGATACTCCTCTTTGTTGTCTTGATGGGTTTCAATATGAAAGCATTTTTACGGATATCTCGATAACTAATTAGAGTATGTGATGAGTCGGGATATAGCAAAGCATCCTCAATTGTCACTTGTGTACCCCCTGGGAGGGTAAATATGGCACGTTCAGTGCCAACAATTACCGTATCGCGTCCAGCGATAGTTAAAATATTTCTATTCATCTTTTTCAGAGTTTGAAAATATTTTAACTCCTTAGTATGGAGTTTGTGGTAGCACTGTCCACAAGGCATAATTCCTCTTCCATCGGATTGTCCCTGTAGAGAACTATATATAATGAAAAGAATTTTTAATAAGAAAAATCTCATGTAAATACATAGTATACAATCTGATTTTATCATATGTGCTGATACAATATAAAAGTGACAATAATACTTATGTTCTAATCACAGATGGACATAAATAAATAGATCACAAAGGAGATTGAGAGACCAGTCGAAGTCTCCAAACATGTCGGTTGAGGCATACGCAACCATCATGTTCTCCGTGTCGGCAGGGTCCTCAAGCTGATGGAAAGTCATGGTGTTGCTCGATCCGGGAGGAACGTCGTGCGAACTACCATCTCCATTGGCGTTGTCTGGATGAAGGTTGAAATTGGCTTCAAACCTTTTCCCTTGAGGTGCTCTGCGTCCCTGAGATTGTTGGTACAGAGTAGCCAGATGCTTTAGGGTCTTGCACTTTTCAGTGGAGTGCGTGTAGCACCCACATTTGTTGCAAAGCTTAGTTTTGTCATACTTAGGCTTTGCGGTGCCTTTCCCCTTGTCTGAGTTTCTAGGCTTCTTGTTCCTACTGCGCTTTCGCTTACCCTTGAAATTTGATGGTTTGCCCTTGAAAGCACCATCAAACCTCTGTCCATTTGCAATATTCATATAAACTTCAGGTAAAGGTTGTGCCCCAACTGGGCGCTGAGAGCCATTCTTAGCAAGTAGCTCATCATGCTTTTCAGCCTGAAGTAAGATATGAATGAGGTCGGAATAGACTTCATAATTGCGAGTGCGGTACTGCTGTTGGAGGATCCTATCTAAAGGGAGCATAGTGGATAAAGTTTTCTCTATCTTCTCCGCGTCAGTAGGTTCCTTCCCGCAAAAGCGTAGTTTGGAACTAATTTTATGAACCTCGTGATTGTACTCTCCGATGGACTTAAAATCCTGAAGACGGAGGTGGGTCCAATCGTGGAATGCTTCTGGCAGGACAACTGCCTTCTACTATTCATACCTCGTTTTGAGGGCCTGAAACAGGGTAGTAGGAGATTCCTCCTCTAAGTACTCAGATTTGAGATCTGGGTGAATATGATGCCTTATAATGTATAAGGCAGCATATTTTTGTTGTTCTGTCAGCGGTGTTTCCTCATCCGGTAGAGGAGTTGCCGGGTCCTGGATTGCACGCGCTATCCCACGGGACGCAAGACTGATCTTGATATCCATGGCCCATGTAGGGTAGTTGTGGCCATTGAGGGCAAGCTCCTCAAATTCTTTTGCGGTCATCGTTTACCTACATGGGCAAATCAGAGATAATTAATTTACGTTTAGTAAATTAAAACCATCATGGTTAATGTTGTAATGAACTTTGCAAAATTAATAAAAATTCCAAGAAGTTGGCTTGGAAACATTAGTGTGAATCTCAAATTTGCTAAGTATGACACATTGTAAGGAGTAAATCTCACAGTACTAGGGAGTATAATCTGATGAAATCAGTAGATACTCAAGTATAATCTGATAAAATCAGTAGATACTTATATACCTAATGCCACGCAGCACTAGGCAGTATAATCTGATGAAATCAGTAGATACTCATATTCCTAATGCCATGTGTCATTACTTGATTTGAAGAAAATCACTTTGAATTCTACAAATTAATTCTTGCTCGTATTAAGTCAAAATGACTCAATTAAGATGAATTAATTTTTGTTTGCAAGAAATTAAAATCTCGATTGCAAATAGTGGACGCAATTAATCTCAACATGTAGAGTAACATGGAAATATATTGCATCACACTTTGTTTCTGGAATACAGAGTATTCTACAGAAATACGGTACTAAAATTAAAATACTATAATTAACAGTCTAAACAGAATAAAAATACTGCTAGAAATACTGTTAAAGGACTAATTTGTGAAAAACCCGAAAAAGCAGAGGGTTTTCAGCAAATAGCTGGGCGCGGGCTGTAGACCGAAACAACTTGGGCTGCAGCCCAGGCGGCCTTTCGGCCCATGCGGCCACGCGGGGAGGCGCAGGAGGCCCGGCAACCTGGGCCTGGGCCTTGGCAGCCTTTCGGCCGGCCCAGGGCAGGGTGCGCACGGGAGGGGGGATAAAAGGGGGCAGCGGCGGCGGTAACCCTACCGGCCCGATCCGACCCCGGTGCTGGCGACGGCCGCCACCCACTGGCCGTCCTCTTCATCGGCGACGCGCGGAGGCGCTGGGGCCTCCATCCTCTTCCTCGGACGAGGAACCACCCGGAAGGGAGGCACCCAAGGCGACGCCGTTGGCGAGGCCGAGGGCCGCCGGCCTCCAGGAGCCGGCGCGGGTAGGTCGGATCGACGCCGGGAACGACGCCACGAAGCGTCGGCGAGCGGCCACCCGCGGAGGCGGCGAGGGGTTGGCGGGGAACGGCGGCACGCTGGCGGCGTCAACGGGCGACGTGACGACGGCGACGGCGACGGCCGTCCTCACGGAGAAGGCAAAGGACCCGATCCAGCATGGAGAAGAAACCCCTAGGCATTGCAAAGTGCTAACCTCTTTTCCTGGTGATCTCTTCTGCTCTTCTTCTTTAATTCTTACTCGTGGTAGAAATGAAGCGTGCTGATAACGTGTTTGAATTCGGGATGTAAACGAGAATTGACAGAGAATGAATTGAATCAAGTCTGAAATCTTTATTGATGAATGAAGTTCTTATAGGGTTACAAGGGACGTGACTGTTGGAGAAGAGACGCGAGCACCCGTTAGGAGTTGCCAAATTAGCAATTGTTTGACGTAAGTGGATTAAGAAATCCTAACAGTTCAAATGTTAGGGGTTTTCTGGTGGCGAGCACCGGGAAGTATCCTTTCAGAGATGGTGACGATTAGGCTGGAGACGAGAACCTGATACATAATGTGACACTTTTTTGTGCTGCGGCGAAGGAGATCGATGGTATCAAGCTTCTACGATTCACCCGGAAGAACGAACGTTTGCTGCTGATAATCTGACATCCTTTGTTCAGACCTATTATCAAGGAAGAGAAGCCGGACCTAGAACAACAAATGGACACATCACACATGACACGCAGTGGGACTGGAAAGGAACACTGGTTGCGGTTTCTTGGTACCCAGCGCAGAATCTTACGCCGGCGTAGCCGACCCACAGTGATTGAAGCGCTCTAGCACTCAGATACTGCGTTTCACCAAGGTAACCATGGAGACAAACTGGCAGGATTTGGTAAATAATTTGTATACGGAATGAAGAGCGAGACCTTTAGTTCAGGTTTGTCCGTAACCTGAGCTCAACTGTTTGATGGAGACAAACTGCTACAGCACTACATTGCGGCGGGAAGTTGCGAGTTCCCAACACTTCATGAGCTCAACCCTTTATTCTGATCGTAACCGAAACTTCTCTAATTAATGGAATCCCAGATAACACTATTCAAATTCAGTCCCTGCACATCGGGTTTAATTTCCACACTTATAATCACAGAGCCATGAACGTAGTTCCAAGATTATCAACTAGAAAAGAAATAATCCCAGGAACAAGAAAACATACCACAAGCCAGTACAGACATTATTGTGGCACAAGTTAATAATTTTGCCAATTAATTATTCATGATATCATGAGAGCTAAACAAGAACGGCTGCACTTAAAGAGATGGACCAGCTCCTCCCCGGCGGCACTCGTTCAGCATGTCCAAATAGAACTGGCACTTGCTGATGTCGCTTCCGTAGTGGTTGATGCACTGCATTGTCAATTAACAACAGTTAGTCCACATCTGCAAGTCAATTTATTTTAACTGTGCTTGAATAGATCACGATTGTTATGAACTTCAAAATCTAGAAAGGAGACAATCACCAAAGAGTGGTCAAGTAATATATCAACTAGAAAAGTTGACTAATACAATCAAGAGTTAAATCAAATAACATCTTCACAACTTCACAATGCACCAAAGATAATTAAGCAACACATGAGGGGAACATACATCTTGGAAGGCCTTTGAATGGTTGCCACACGAATCAGACCCAGCAGCGTTGCCCATTGGAGCAGCAGATGCAGTAGCCTCAGAGACAACAGCCTCATGCTGAATGGTGCGGGGACCCATTACAGCATCAACAGCCCTATGTGCAACGGCACTGCCAGTGCCAAAAGCCATGCCTAAATTATGTGTGCAAGGAAATATTAGTGTATGCATTGTTAGTATATACTGGCCTTTGTTTCACTTAATAGCCAAAAAGATCACACCTTGAGCGATGGTGGACCCAATTCCTCCAAGAATGCCGCCACCACTGCTCTGGGTAGGAGCAGGAGGGGGAGCCTGTCGCACTGAAAAGAAAGCAAATTGCAAATGTCAGCCATACGATCACACACATCAGACAATAGATGAGCAATTAAGTTTGATTCCCAATATGATCAAGTTTATAACAGCCACGGTTACAAACAATGAAAAATGAGTTCAAAGTTTTGTGTTGGTTCTAAAGCAATAAATAAGGTGCATCAACATTTGCACTGCAACAAAATACTGAACAACAGACCTATATGGTCCTAGGAAAGACTACGGTACGATAAATCATTCTCATAGCCAACTTTCCTTCAGAATCTTCTGAGCAAATAAATGTAGTATTTAGTCCAACCAATCATTGGTGAATCTATGTCTTTCGTGAAAAGTGGAATATTTGTGACTAAACCCATTTAGCAGTTTGCCAATTCAGAAGACATCAATGAAGTGGGATAATATAAATACCTGGCTGCGGTGGGTTTCTCACCGGGGCAGCACGTGGAGCAGGGCGGGGTGCAGACCTTCCTGCCAACACAATGGCAAAAATTGAGTATATCAAGATATAAATACCAACTAGATGTGTTTTCATGGATGGCAATTATGACTTCAGCGTCAACTTAAATGTACCAGCAGAATTAACCACAGACAAATTGGTATATTGATTTATACTGCAGACTAGGATGAAATGACATAGAGCAGTAAATCACAAAAGCAACACCATCCCAAAGGAATATCACAGAACAAAATGATAATTACATAACAAGAAAGATAAATTATCATGCTGAAGCCATCGTAATGATAATTACATAACAAGAAAGATAAATTATCATGCTGAAGCCATCGTGACTAACAACAGCATAGCATCATAATATTCGTACACAAACAAAAAAAAGTTAATATCAGAATCTAAGAAGGGATGAAAAGAAAATCACATCCATTCCCTCAAAGATTACATTTGTTTGTGCCCCTGTCTGAACCAAATGCAGACATACTAATAACAGCAGCGGGTTATTCAAGAGGTACATCATTTTGATAAATAGGCTGGAGAACATAAGTAACAAAAATAGGACAGTAAACTAAGCAAAGAAAAAAGCAAATGCTTTCTGAGCTAGTTCATTTAGATCATTAATCTTTGCACCAAACATCCATACCAATCTCAGGTTAGTAACTCTAATGAGCTACAGAGGTAGCAGAGTGAAGACAGTGGAAAAGAGTGAACACTGCAATGTGCAAGGCTGCTCAAAGAACAGCTCTGTAAAAGAATGGTGTTCTATTCAAAACAGCCTGAGTGACTAGTCACAGACATCTCTATACGCCCCTAACTAAACAAAATAGTATGTACAACTATAATGGCTACTCAAGAAGGAAAATGGCAGAAAAGCAACCAAAGTAAATAAACAGGCTCAAGACAGTTAAGGACACTGCACTCTAATGGCCAAAACCTCTAATGGCCAAAACAAAACTGCAACTGTGGTCACATAATACTACGAAATCTGAAACTTCCACAGAGATAAGAGAATAATGGAATGTCTGTGATCACATAAAACAAAATAGTCTGAAACTTTCATGGGAATAAGACAATAATGGAATGTCTAGGACTGCTCGGGGATCACTCCTAGTTAAGATAGGTAAGGTTCCCACATACAGTGCAAGTGGATTCATCGAAAACATCTCTATATGCCCCTTAACTAAACCAAGATAGTATGTACGACCATAATGGCTACTCAAAAAGGCAAATATCACAAGCTTTGCAAGAAATCATCATAATTTGATAAAGAGCCTAAAGATAGGTCAGATCATGTGTCTTAGCAGCGAAAAGAATAAAATACATAGTGGTAACATCAAACTGACACGGCCTAAAACGCAGACATAAGATAATTATGAAATGTCGCAGGCTGCTTGGGGAGCACATCTAGTTAATACAGATGAGTTGCCCCCTCAAAAGGCCTGGATGAGCATGAAATGCCCATTTTGTGTGTGCCTCCTAACTAAGCCAAGACAGTATACAGGACCGTAATGGCTACTCAAAGAGGCAAAGGTGAAGCCCCAGATAGCAACTAGAAACATACAACAGATGGATTACATTCGTTGGGCATAGAATTTGAAGGACTACCAACAGCACCACACAAGAGCACAGGATAAACTATAACTACGTGCAGCTATATCAATCCAACTAAAAAAGGATCGATAGAAATCTGTAACCGGTTATTCGAGAAGTAATGGGTCCTGATTAGAAAGAGTGATTCATTCCTACAATTCGCCAGTGGCTAATACTAAATGTCAGGCTATATGAAACCCATCAAAGAAAGGATCGATAAAAATCAACTCCCTTTGCCTAAAACAGCGTTTCAATTTGTTATACGCCCCTGTCTGAACCGCCTGAGAACGGGAAAATATCCGCAGACGGTTATTCGAGAAGCAATCGATTCATTACTGATAAAGTGATTCATTTTTACAATTAACTATGTAACATATGTGACAGATCCAATCATCTTTTGGTACATGAGTAAAATAGCTCACAGTCCTATCAGCCAAATAGCATAAATCATTCCACACACCAACTCAGATGCACAGTATTTACACACAAATCGGCTCGAACAAACTACCAAATCTACACGCCAATGCCAGATTCGAGAGAACCCACGAGCGCACCAACGCGGGTACGAGCGCGCGTGGAAGCAAAGCCATAGAGAAGTTGTGTGGTGGGACGGGATGGGTACCTGAGCTGCGGCGAGGCATGGCGGCGGCTGGGGACGGACGGCGGAGGAAACCCTAGGCTAGCGGCGGCGCGAAGCGGGGAATGGATGAACGGCACACCAAACGGATCAGAATGGCGAGAACGGAAGCCACGACCTAGGGTTACCTTTTATAGCCGCGGAGGGGCCTCACAAGTGCAGATTTTTTTTTCTCCATCTTCTTGCAAGACACGCAAACTGACATGTGGGGCTTGTATTATGGTAACTCTCTATGACAGGTGGGACCATCAGGCGTGGGGTTGCGAAGAGGTGACCGTACCATTTTTAACTAGGAGTATATGCTTGGAACACTCTGGATTCCGCTAGTTCATTACCGATGAGGAATTTTCAGGTCGTCCACGCTGAAGAGAAGGGGAATTTTGTGTGTTTCATTAAATGGTGAAAATTGACAAGTGACACGCCTGACGCCTCTTGTTTTCCATAGTATTATCATACAGTATCAATTTATCCCAAGTGCGAGGCACGTGAATTCGTTTTGGACATTTTAATGCACAGTAATTCAAAATTCAAATAAATATAAGAAGGGCCAGGCTATCTCAACAAAGTTATACCAATATAAAATATACGACTTACAATAGCTTGGATATTTTCAATCTTATTGGTTCAAAATTTTTGATCTAATTTCATAATTATTCATTCAATCGTCGTTGATAAAGATTAAACTATCCCTTAATAACTCATATACTTATTGCCTATAATTGCTATCCAAATTTTAATTTGATACGTGAGAATCGTTGTTTTTATGCTTACAAATAATTTTTAGTGTGCTATTTCTATACTTAAAAAATTGGCATGTACATTTTTAATGTAAGCTTAATGCACTGTATTTTCCTTGAGTAATATATGACATGCAATATATGTTATGAAAAACATGTAGTGCATATGCGTGGTTGCTATTTGGCTTTGATAGAGCTATAGATGTTTAACATCTTGTGAGTATAAAACCTAATAGTTTAATTTGATATAAGCACAGATAAATCCAATCCCCTGTTATGCGTGAAATACTAGCAACTGTCTCCAATTTACTTATTTCTATTCGTGTAATATCAAATATATTTGAGTTGTAAGCTTAATATTCTTAAGCTGGAAAATCAAAACCTAAGTCTTAATTGGGTTAAAACCGTATTTTATGATTGACAACTTGAATGGTATTTACAAGGTGTATAAATCTGCAGTATCTAATACGAACACGGCTTTATAAGCATGAGCAGATCTACCATCCCTCTAGCCTAGGCAACTACTCAGGCTCCAAAGCGGCACGCCACTGATCTCTGGTGACCCTCTATGGCGAACGCTGGAATGTCGAGTTGCCCGGACTAGACAACGCGTTTGGACGCAAACTCGCACTCTTAGGTTGCGCTATGCAGTTATGGGCCTCACGCTCCGCGGTTCTGGACCACCACGCGTTACCACCTTGCTCGTGGACCGAGTTTGCCCATGCTTTAAAAAACTTCTAGCTTCGCCACCATTTATTAGTGCATACATCATAATTGAACCTTGTATAAAATGACAAGCTATAGTATAAGTCCACCCAACGCATTTAACCCATCATGTAAAACTATTATTTCACATGGTGAGTATAGAAATACTATAATAAATCAGAGGGAGATGTATCTTCCTATCGCTTTCTTGTATATGTAGAATTTTATGTTTACCCTTTCTGATTTTGTTTCAACGACGGCTTTATTTTGAATCTCGGTGAATATAATAATCCCATTGAGTTGAGTTGCTTTTAGATACTTTCATGCTTGGCTATCTAAATATTTCTTAATCAAATTGCAGAGGGACATATTTTTGCATTCCAGATTATATGAGATGACAAACATTGGATACATAATTAGTATGAATTACTTATTACCAAAGTAATAGTAGATAATTATTTTATAAGTCATTACACCGCAACCACAGAAATTGCGCGTAATTGTTCGGGAAAAAATACCACTAAGTTTGGAATTATATATGATCGAGACCTTCCATTTCATATCCGACGACAGAGATGCCAGAAGCCTACGACAACACGACCACCTTCACAGACGCAAGCGATCCAGAGTCCCGACCCTGTAACCCCCATGGAGGGAAAAAAAAACTCTGGTAATTATTCTCAAAACGCTCTTTCCCGGCGGCGACCACCACTCGCTGCTGGGACACTCATCGCCGGCGAACGCCGTGCGGCCTCCTCCTCCGTGCCGCCGGCCATGGTGAGCTCCATCTCTCTCCTGCAGCACCCCTCGTTCCCCTTTTCTGATTTGCCGTATTTCTCACTCTTTTCCTCTCTCGCGCGCGCTTGCAGTTCTCCATCTCGGCCATCAACGAGAGCGACACCGGCGGCCCATGGGAGCCGCTCGCGCCCACCAAGGAATCACAGGCACGCCTGCCTCTCCCCCTTCCTTCCTCCCCCTATCTCGCTCTCAGCATGCTATGTTCCTAAAATTCCAGTGCTTTGATTCTGTAGCTTGTGACTCGAGGTTCGTTAGGGTTTTCGATTATTCGAGTGCAATGTGATGGGATAATTGGGTTTTAAGTGATTAAACGCCGCGTAATTTTGTGGCAAGCACCATAAGCTGTCTCCAGGTGGTGTCATTGACAATATCGGTGCTTGAAGTGTGTTTTTACTAGGCCATGGTTTCTTCTAGTCCAGGGACGAGGGGAGCTCAAAGCGGTCATTTTTTCCTCTGGTGCTTCCGTTTTGTATCATCCTCTAAAATGAAACTATGTAAGATTCAGTGCGTGCATTGTATTGCAGGAGTAGGAGGGCAATAAGGTTGTTAGGTCTTTCAGGTTTAAGGCGGTAGTCTAGATGTTGAGCTATGTAGTAGTTATAGTTCAAAAGAATACATTAGCATAGAATTTATATTTATTATTTTATTTTCATAAAGCTTTGGCAATTGAGGTCCTTTTTGCAAGATAGTTGTTGGTAAATGATGTTGGCACCAAAGATATTCATGCATAGAAGATAATTTCGTTAGCTGAAATATGAGGTTTTATGGATACTAGAGTTTTTTAAAACGCGGTAGAATTGGAAATCTAACACGAAACAATGGTTCACGACTTATACCTGGAACAATTTAAGGATTATTAATTATTATGCGGAGTATTACACAGCACATGAATGCAATATCATTGCCCAATAACTTTCTGGCCTTGGCTGGGTCTGCATCCTTATAGAATGGTATGAGAATATATTTCTCCGTGATTTTAAGTTCTCCCATCAGACACTGTAGGAGTCTTATGATTTAGATGCTTAATCCAAGTGCCACTTCTGTACGTGGAAGGAGAGATATGCAAGAAACCTTGATTTGGTGCAAGTGCATCTCGATCAGATGGTTCATAAGGATCCCTCAAGGAAACGCCAAATTATGACCTGCTGTTATCCCTTAGAGAACACTAACTTCAGTGATTATACAAATCTGAATATATATATATGTGGAATTTTGTTGCCATTATGTAGCCATAAAAAACGTGTTTCTTGTGAATAGAAATAATCTTCCTGGGATCTTTTTTGTTACGGAAAATTCCTGGGATCTTTTAGAAACATATCTACCCCTTTATTCTTGTATTTATAGATTTATAGATAAAAAATAGTGATGTATAATTAGTGTAATAATTAATCAAGGATTATTGTCACCAAACTGATAATCTTGATGTAACTCTGTTGGTCTTCGATTGGAGTGGAATTGACTGAGAATTCATAGTTCATTAAGATGAACTGTTGTTTGATCAACTAAGCATTGGTTTGCCGGAATTTTCTGGGGATTTAATTTTGGAACGCATGTTATTTAATGAACAAAACATTACATGTGATTGTATGATTTGTTTGGGTATTTGTACAACAGTGCATCCCAGACTTTCTGCAAATGGGTGTGTATGCCTTTAGGGGCACCTAAACCACATCAATCATAATATTCCAATACCTTTATAATTTTGTTTGTGTCAGTTAGATGGACCTAGCTATCACATGAGAAGAGAATTCACATAGAGATTATTGCTGTCCAGGAAATTTATTTGAGATTTCATTTTCTATCTGACTACTGGAATAAAGTGTCCGAGAATCAGTGGTTTGTCAGGCATTTTCAGTGGGGTAGAAGTTATTCTTGATTATTATTGCAACAGGGATTAGTGTAGGTTGATATAAGAACACGCTGAATAGTGAGCATCATCCTACTGAAAGATTCTTATTCTTTAAATATCTTCGTACATCAGCATATCATGTTGATCCATATTTTGATTCAAAAGTAGGCCTTCCTTGTAGTTATATCTATATATGCATATACTTTGTATTGCTATTTTTGTATTTTGCTACTAAGAAGGGGCCATAGTCTGAAAGGGGAACCCGCTTTCAATAGATGTTTATATATGCATATAACTTTGTATTGCTATTTTTGTATTTGCTACTAAGAAGGGGCCATAGTCTGAAAGAGCAATCCACTTTCAACAGATGTTGATAAAGTCTTTGGATGATTTCAAACTCTTTTAATTCCCTTCTTGTGGCAAGGCTGAAGTTTGTGATATGGTTGTCACAATATATTGTGTGTTACTGAAATTACCTTTTAATGCTGTCAGGGAATCTGCACTTTCTCATAAGTACCATGAGGGGCTCCTCAAGTTGCAAGAAAACGACTATGCAAAAGCTCGTGAACTTTTGGAGGATGTTTTGAAGGATCCGCTAATATCAAAAATTCAGGCAATGCCACGAAGAATATTTCAGATGTTATTTTGTTGTTTCCTCCATGACAGCAGGCTGTTTATTTCAACAGGTTGACAACATTGACAGTGATCAGCATTTGCTGCAGCTAAGGTTCTTTTCGCACCTTTTTGTAATGTTCATGATATACATGTACTTTTTTATTTGCCGTTTTAAGGCCTTATTTGTCGGTTAAACTCCTGGACATAGCACAGAAGATATATACAAAATAAAACAACCATGTGCTCACCATTCACAAAACAATGTAATTGCAAAAGATTATAATAATTTTAAATTTGATAGTACTAACTCTTGTAATGGTGACTTATATGGAATAATTTTCTCCTATACGAGGAATCAGAATTCGAATAATTATGTGGTCTAATTTTGTTATGCAAGCAAAGTTATACTTTTTTCACTTAATTTTAATGGTTTAGATGAGTTGGGATGACTCTAACTCTTACAACTGCAAAGTAAGACAAAGATGCAGTATTTCACAAGAAGGCAAATACACAAATTTACATTGATATATTCATCCTGACATCAATGTAACAACCCCATTCCTTTTCCAGTGCGCATGCCCATCCCTATTTTCTCATTGATTTGTCATTGTTTTGACTTTATCATGTTTTTGGCATATATCACTTCTCGTAAGGAACTGATAATCCTATACATGTCATAATAAAAATCATTGCAGCACTTGCATGTCATAACATGCTAAAGGTTTATTGTACACTAAATGGCATAGTTGGTCTTTGTCTTGACTCTTGAATTAGACATAGCGAACTAATTCTAATGGTTGACTAATTTGAAATGTGACATTATTATTTGCTGCTCAAAATGCTGATGTGCCTTCTTAATTGCACAGGTTTTTGACATTGAAAAACCTTGCATCTGTTTTCCTCTGGCAAGGGCCAAAGTTTTATGAGAATGCTCTCCACTGTTTCCTACAAGCTGTAGAGCTTGATACAAATGATTCAGTTGTATGGAATCATCTGGGAAAACTTTCTTGCACGATGGGCTTGCTGAGCATGTCAAGATGGGCATTTGAGCAAGGGCTTCTATGCAGCCCAAACAATTGTATGATATCCTTTTCATTCCATTTTTCTTTTGATTTAATCTGCTATTTTTTATTTCATATACCATATCTAAAACCTGTGATACCTTTTTTGATTCTTATTTAGTTTAGGATGATTTATATAGGGAACTGCATGGAGAAACTCCTAGAGGTGCTTATAGCGATCCGTGACGAAGTTGCATGCCTTTCTTTAGCAAATTTAATACTTAGGAGCTGGCCATCACATCATCGTGCTTTACATGTAAAGAAGACCATTGAGGATGCTGAACCAGTACCTTTTGCACCTCGGGGTATCGATATACTTGAACCCAAGCATGCCAAACTCGAATTTTCCAGTAAAAGGAAATCTGCAGATGATGAAATACACCAAGAAACAAGGAGAAAGAAGAGTAAACAGAATGCTACGTTGCAACTCATCGAAGCCAAATGGACTGCCCTTTAGATGGCATCCTAAGCTTTTTAACTGCAAATAACGCAGAAGCTGATGAAGATCATGGTGCAAATACTGAGACTAGATGTTCAGACACTGAGGGGAGTGTCAAGGGGCTTGCTTATAACATGATGGATGTTGTCTTATCTATAGATACATCCAAAACTGTGGAATCTGCCTGTGGAAGTGGAAATGATTTGTACCATGATGGTGAAAGTTTGCCATCTCATGATTGCAAAACTACTGTTAAAGAGAAATATGTTAATTCAGACAGAGAACATCATCACGAAAGGCGAAGCAAACGTCTGGAGAGGCTGCGGAGTCGCAAATCCGGAAAAGATGAAAGTGAATCCAATGGCAAGGATATATCACATGCGGTAACTCAGTTTCTAGATTCATTTATCCTGAAGGGGGCAAATACTACAGAAAGACTGGTTGTTCTGGAAATGTAGATATTTCTAATCCAGAAACTCTTACATATACATCCGACCGTGAGGCAGACGATGTTAAGCAATTTCTATTTAAGATATGCAAAAATTATGGTCCTCATCATATTGGCTATATGTTACTGGAGGAGATAGCTCATCTCAACATACCTTTTCAAGATTACTTTGTTAACTTCACTGAACTAGACAAACTTACTAGAGGCTGGGCTCAAGATAGATCTGTGCTGTGCAGCTTATTTCTTGCTGAATTATACTATGATCGAGCTATGTGTTCTGGAAGCCCATCAACATCGTCAGAGTTGTCTGATTTTTCTTACCATCTTTGTAAGGTTATTGAGTCTGTAGCTCTGGGATTACCATTCAGCACATCTGTCGAGAACATGAATTCCACCAGCTTTGATTTGGATAAGGAAAAACCGTATGGCAGAAGTATGTTCAAGTGATATAACTGAGATAACTGCTTCAGATATATCCAAAAGCTCTGTAAACTATGATAAATCAGTTTCCAATAACATGTGTTGTGATGAAACATCTGAACATGATTCTTCTTCAAACACTGATTGTGTGTTCTGGATTCGCTTCTTCTGGCTGAGTGGTCGTCTGTCCCTTTCACAGGACTGCAAAGAGAAAGCTTATAAGGATTTCAACATTGCTCTGTCACTCCTTAGAAGTAGCAACGAAGCCAAAAGCAGTGGAGACTTCATCCCTCTACCTCACAGCAAGCTTGTAAAATTTCTGACAGCTGATAGGGTTCTCCGTGAAATTAATTTGATCAAGCTCGATTGTTTACTTTGGAAGAACGATGAAAACATCAAGAAAATAACTCATACAGAATTCAAGGAGTTGCTTCCCCCACTTTTGCTTTCCACCAATGATGTCTATGTTGGCAATGCATATGGCCCGCCGAGCGAAAGTGAGAAAGTTATTTCGCTTGAGTTATGTGCATTGGATGTCTTAATATCAGCATGTGAAAAAGCTAAACCAATGAACATCAAGATCTATCTCGACTCTCACCGAAGGAAAATACAGGTTCTAACTGTGGCAGCTGGCATGGTCGGATCTGTTACCCCTCACAAGGGAAAGTTTTCAGGTAATGTGGACTTTGTGGAAATACTAAACAGAAATCGGCTAGAAAGTGTTGTGGAAGCAGTCAAGGATGTATCTCGAAATGCTAGTAAAGCAAAAGACGTTATTGACCAGTGTGATACTTCTGTAAGTCATCTGTTCATTTGTCTATGGATCTCCTTATTTGTCATTTTAGTTCAAGTCTTTACCATGTTTGGAATGCTATCTACCAAGTTTCTCATCTGAGCTGTCTGTTATTTATTATATGATCTAATCCTTATTACGGTGGTTGAGGGAATGAGCTATGCTATTCATTCTAAGATGACTTATGTTGTGCTTCCTGTGTGTTTGCTACTTTGGTTGTTTCATGGTACATTGTAAAGTTTTTTGTCGAGTGTGCTGGGCTGGTGTATGTTGGTATGTGACTTGTCACTTATGCTTATTCTATGTATTTAGTAAAGTGGCATGATCTATTGACCCATGTAAAAGAACAGTTTTAACCAACATGAGTAGTTATTTAGTGTATCCTGTAACAAGGAATGTTGGCAATGGAGTTTGAGTAATATATATTCTAAACAATGCAATGCATGTTGTGGGAATTGCTCCAAGGTGTTGCCATGTTGAAGTTAAATGCACTATCTGGAATTACATATCTTCTGTATTATCTATATCATGTTAGACATGTATATTCTAGAGCATTCTAGCTGTGTATTACCCCATTGTATAAGGGTTTTTCCTGCATATTTGCCACACCTGTACATGATGCTGGCCTTTGGCCTCATGGGAATACAAGTTGCTTTTTCCCTAAAATATCAATTATCTGTGAGTCATTGGACCAAACGTCTATGTATTCTTTCTAGCCATGGAAAAACCTTGTTGTGGATTAATTCTAACAGGGCCACCAAAGTGCCTGTTTAATTTTCATATTTGCAGGATGGGCAAGACGGCTTGAATTCACTAGTTTATATCATCGGTGATATTCAATCATTGCTCCTCACCATCATGTGTGCTGCTGTGAAGTTGATCCTATCGAGAAAACCCTCATGCTCTGGAACCTCGTATCAGGCTGACCAGTTGGAGAGTTCTTGCCTTGTAGATGCAGCCATTGCATTTTGCAAACTTCAGCACCTTGATCCTACGATATCTATCAAGACTCAGGTATGTGTAGTACCTTCTTAGTACCAATAAGACTTATAGTGTTTATTTTTCTATTCAACATTCATCACTTGCTTTTGTTCACGTATGCAGGTTGACTTAATTGTTGCAGTCCATGATTTGCTTGCTGAGTATGGGCTTTGCTGTGCCGGAAGGGATGGTGAAGGGGAGGAAGGGACATTCCTCAAGTTTGCAATCAAACATCTCATGGCACTAGACGTGAAGCTAAAATCTCAACTTAGTAGGTTTTTCTTAGCAAATTTATTCTGCTAGACATGTTTCTTTGTCAATTAATAACTGGCATTAGTTTGTCTTCTCTATCTTATTATATAGAGCCAGATGGGATGGAAGGAGATTCACTTCCAGAAAATGACAGAGCAGAACATAGTATACCTGATGAACCCTCTGTTTTTAACGACAAACATAACTCTGAGGATGAGGAAGAGTCGGGTAGACCTGGATTACCCTGATCATTTTTTATGATTTGTATTTCCTATTTAATTTGTGGTAGAGATGTTGTACAATGTCACATAATGCTGGCTGGTTTTGTCTCTGCGCGCATATTGAATCATCATTCAATGCTTGCTGCTGCAGTGAAAATACAAACAAATGAACAATATAGATTTTTATTTGTGTCTACCCTGATAATTGCTCTGTTAAAGTAGAATTGGAGGAAATACAATCAAGTATTGACAGTGCCTTGGACCAGGCTTTTTTCTGCTTGTATGGATTGAAGATAAACCCGGATTCTTGCAGCGAAGATGATCTAGCAGTACATAAAAATACAAGCTGTGGTGACTATCAAACAAAAGAACAGTGTGCTGATGTGTTTCAGTATGTTCTACCATATGCAAAAGCTCTATCTGTGAGTAAAATCTTAATGAGTTGTTATTTTCAGTTTGGTATGACGAATCAATTACAGCGCATAATGTATTTGCCATCCTTAATTTAATATTTCAGAAAACTGGCTTGGTTAAGCTACGGAGAGTGCTGCGCGCTATACGTAAACACTTTCCACAGCCACCTTACGACTTATTGGTTAATAATCCTCTTGACAATTTCTTGGATGGACCTGATTCATGTGAAAAGATACTCTGAAATTTATGGAACTCATGGATCTAGGGAAGCAATCCTGAATGTACTGTTCCCAGGTGAAAGGGGCTATGAAGCATTCAAAAAACTTTCCGCTGACAGGTTAGCTTTTACAATGCACCTAGATTCCCTTTTTTATGCACTGAAACAGAATTAGTAGAGGATATACACTAATTATATTTTTGACTAATTCATGCAGCTCTGAGCCTTACTCAGATGTTTATGGAAACCTGTATTATTACATAGCACAAGCTGAAGATATAAATGCCACTGACAAGTATACGGGTTTTGTGTTGAAAAAGGAAGGTGCAGAATTTGTTGAACAGAGTGCTAATCTTTTCAAGTATGATCTCTTGTATAACCCATTGCGGTTCGAAAGCTGGCAAAAGCTTGCAAATCTATATGATGAGGTAATATTTATTGGTTATACCAATTATCGAAGCTGTTCCTTGTATTTGTCAGTGCTTTTACATAACCAGTGTTCATTCTGTCGTGCTACGGTAGGAAGTTGACCTGTTGCTGAACGATGGTAGTAAACATATAAGCATTTTGGATTGTCTAACAAATACAGCTTTAACTCAAAGGGTTGAGATGGGTCGTAGACATAGTCGACGCTGCCTATTGATGAGTTTAGCATTGGCCAAAACTGCTTCAGAGCAGGTGTGTTCCATCAGTCTTTTTTTCTGTCTCACCTATGAGACGCCTCCGTGTTAATCTGTTAATTTATCTTCTATTTTTCTTGATCAAAACTTGGATACTGTTGGGGATGACATCTAATCTCATTTCCTTTCAGACCGAAATACATGAATTGTTGGCCCTAGTTTACTATGATAGCCTTCAAAATGTGGTACCCTTTTATGACCAAAGAGCTACTTTGCCAGTGAAGGATTCAACATGGGAGATATTTTGTCGAAATTCTATGAAGCACTTTGAGAAGGCTTTTGAACTCAAGTAATCTAACGCACCTAACCTGTATTCATGTTGTCTCTTGTTTCCACCCATGGAATGATACGATGCTTATTTACTTCGCAGGGCTCAGTGGCTCCATGCATTTTACCTTGGAAAGCTGTGCGAGAAACTGGGGCATTCCCCTGCAAAGGCATTTTCATGCTACCACAAAGCCATCATGTCAAATCCAACTGCAGTTGACCCAGTTTACAGGATGCATGCATCACGCATGAAGTTACTTTACACTCAAGGGAAACAGAATCTTGATGCTATACAGGTTTTGTTAAGATGTCACACATCAACTTTTAAAGAACTGGAGAAAAAAATATATGTAGTGGTTTAGCCTCTTCATTGAATGGTTTATGTATACTCCTTGACTAAAATATGCTTTTGCATATTGACTGACTTGTGAGTGAGTGATGGCATGAGTTGTTCCACCAGCAAAGTCATGCTCGTGCTGATAATCAAATGGCTGAGTTGTCCACGCCAATTTGGAACTTCTATCTGTTTCTTCAGATGAATCCTCTTAAATCAGGCTAGTTTTGGAGCACATCAGTGAAGTGGTCTCCAGTTGTAACTGTGTCTTGGAAAAGACTTGGCATCCTGATAGCAATCAAGTGGTTGCATTTGGTCACTGGCCATAACATAACTGGCCTGGCTTTTGGTAAACTTGCCTGGCTAGCAAGAGCTCAAAAAGTATTATGATGTCGAAGTGTACTTTTCTTTACTTTATCGAACCTCTATCATTCTGAATTTCCAATCAGAAGTTAATTCTTGTTGGTAATTGCAGTATTCATCGTGACATACTAGTTCAGTAATAGATAGTCAGATATTAATTTTGTCGATTGTTTGATTTCTAGGTGGTTGCTGATTACACATACAACCAGTCAACCAAGGAAACTGTCTTGAGCATGCTGGGGTCCATAACTAATGTTAAGCATTCATCTTCTGATCAGAACAATAAAGCAATGGATAGCACAAAGGAAAATAAGTTTGTTGAGCCTGATTTACTTGATAAAGTATGGCATATCCTTTATGATGATTGTCTGTATGCCCTTGGTACTTGTGTGGAAGGGGAGCTAAAGCATTTCCACAAGGCTAGGTACAAGCTTGCGCAAGGATTGTATTGAAGGGGTGAAGCAGGGGACCTGGCGCGGGCTAAGGAAGAGCTCTCATTTTGTTTCAAATCTACTCGGTCTTCCTTTACAGTGAACATGTGGGAAATTGATGGTACCGTTAGAAAAGGAAGGTAAAGTTCTTTTGTGATGCGTGCAATGTTGTAACTTACACACAGATGGCATCGACTGTTACAACTTATGAGATTAATAGTTTCCCCAACGAATTCTTATTGTCTGTTCCTTCTTTCAGGAGGAAAAATCCAAATATTGGTGGATCCAGAAAGAATCTGGAGGTCAGTTTATCAGAAAGTTCACGAAAATTCATTACATGCATCAGGAAGTACATGATACTCTACTTGAACCTGTTGGAGAAGAACAGGGACTTGTGGACTCTTGAGAAGGCATACACATATCTGCGAACCGATAAGAGGGTACCTCCTAACTATCAGCATAATGATGTTAATATATACCTTTTTCTGGATATACTATAAATATCCTTTTTCTGGATATACTATAAATATTTGTTCTCTTTTGTAGTTTGCTCTGGGTGATATTGTTCCTGTCGGTCTTGGGAAGTACCTTCAAGTTCTAACAGCAGCAGTTCATGATCCTGAGATTCGTCGAGTTTGTGGTGATGCTCCTGTTGAGCAACTACTTGAGAAAATGTTTGGTGTCTTCATGGACCATGCAAACTTGTGGCCCGATATAAGCACTATACCAGAGGTGAACAGTCCAGAGTTGTCAGAAAGCAATCTTTACAGGTAAGTACTCGATCAGAGTGCAATACATTATTCTTAAGCTAGATGGTTGTCATAAAGTGCTTCCCTGTGGCAGTTATATCCACCAGTATATCCATTTGCTCGAGAGTGATGTCCGATTAGATGTCCTTGGAGCACTGAATGAGAAGATAAGAAAGCGTTTGAAGACACCAAAATTATCAAATAGCAACTTCGCTAAGATATGTAAGCATGCTTCTCTGTCATGGTGCCGGTGTATACTCATCAAACTGGCCTCAATCACTCCACTGCCTGAATCTGTGGATACAGCCAATCAGCCTGCTCCGTTATCCAATGGCCTTCTACTTTACGTTGATTTGCAACCTGATGAGCTCCTCATCTCATCCCCTGATGGGCCTACTCAATTCAAAGGTCTTGACTTGAATTGGTTTGAGACACTTAACAGAATTAAAAATATTCCGATCAGGCAGACATCTGAAGATAACATGGAGACTGCTGTTACTGCAATGAAGAGCACATACAACTTTTATCGGGAGAGCTCTTGTGGAACATTTCCCTCGGGTATTAATCTCTACACAGTAACCTCATCCGAGGCACTTGTTGAAGGGCTAAAACAAGCCCCTGGTGTAGCTGATACCCTCGACCTAAGTATTCCAAGGAAGCTCCTTCTGTGGGTATATACATTGGTTCATGGTCGATACTCCAACATATCCGCTGTTGTAAAGTACTGTGACGAGATGAAGGTATGATTTGCACTGCTCATGACGAAAGTACTTGCCATGTAGCTTTTCATCCTTAACATCATTTCATTCTTGTTGCAGGCAAGAAATAAAAGAGGAAACCCAACAGCGACAGCTTCGTCACAAGTCACGCCTTCAACACCTCACAGCTCGGTTTCGTCTCACGGTATTTCTTGCAACTCCTGACTTCTGGGCATGTGCTGAAACAGTAGCAATCTTACCTGTTTTTTTACCTTGAGTATGTGTTCTTTGTTGTTCACAGTTAGCTCTAAAGAAAAGAGTGTGCACACTGAGTCAAGTGAAGCTCATGAAGCAAACCCTTCTGCTCCAGCAATGGTCAGTGCTCCTCCTCACCAAGTGGGAGCCACAAGCACCTCGTTAATCACCATCGAGGCCCAGAAACCCACCACTGCGGCATCTCAACTCACCCTTAGCAGCTCATCCAGGGCAATGGAAAATGCTCAGGATGGTGGCAGAGGAAATGACGGCACAGCTTGATTGTACAGCATGCTTGCCTGTCCCTATGTGAACCTCGCGGATGGTTCTAAATTCTGATTATATTGAAGGCTTCTTGCATTCCAGCAGAAAATATGGTGTACAATTGTAGCAAAATATTTAACAAAAGAATGGAGACATGGAGTAGGTCGTGTGTCTATTCTGGTGTATAAGTTATTACTTTTCTAATGAGTAGAGTAGAGAATTGTGGAGAGGTTAACATAAAAGATCACTTTTGTTCAGTTTTCCCCCTCCTGAAGCTGCACTCCTAAAATAGTGAAGAGGCGGTTGAGTTTATATGTTGCTCTACCCCGATTGCATGTCTGGAACACAAGACTTAAAAAAAAAGGAAGCAGTTCAATTTGCAGCAATTTTTTTAGGGAAATTTCTGACTTCCGACAAGGTTTCAACATATTTCAGTATCGTGTATAAAAGTGCCCTTTTTGCACTCATTTTCTGCACTTTGCAAGGGCCTTTTGGTCTGCCATGATAACTAAGTTTAAGTAAGTGTGGCTTGCCATACTTGTGACACATTGACTATCAACTACTGGAGTAATCACTATAAATTGATAGAACACTTGCATCGAATTAGTGAAAGACTGCTTATATTAACTACTTATATTAACTAATGTAACACCTGTCTCAAATGAGTGCAAGCATTTCCTACGGAACACGGACTTTGAATTGCTGGAGCACCGCTAAGAACTATATTCGCAACAATTCCCACGAACTGTTGGAGCACTTCCAACAAGCATATGAACTACGGGAACCAGGGGCGGAGCCAGGATTCTATGTCCAGGGGGCCAAGAAAATACATGAATTTTCTAGTTCAATCATGTCATAATACATGCACTTTCGACCTTTGATAAAAAAACTAAGACTATTCTCAAATCACTGAATTAATAAAGTGGAGCTCATACTATGATATAGTAAAGCGACATTATACAAATTGTGATCTCTCCGGCGCAAATTTATACTCTATAGTGTTAGGAACCTAAAATTAAATTCTACTTATAACCGATGTGGCACTTGAAATCGAGTAACTACCTAATATACCATACGTGCACGAAGTCGTATATATATAATACTATTGGATATAGTCTAACACCGGATCAACATAACATATGAACATGAAGTCGTATGTATTAATCACCCTTGGTCAAGCCAGACAAAAGTTTACATCAAACCAAAATCGACTTAGAATTTTAAAAACTTATAAAGACTTAAGAGTCTATCTCAAGCTCCACTCAGTATGGTGGCTTTAGAGAAACCTGAGACAAATTTTGAACAGTCGGAACAAGTCCCCACACCCTAACCCAACAGACAGATGCATCATAGCTAGTGAGTTACTCAACTTGGTCAATCATGTAAAGTGAAACACAAGACCGACGCTAACTTTTTACGGCTGCCCCATATACTTCACAATCATACATGCATGATGCATGGAGAGCCAGTTAACAACTCTTAATATCACAACTCAACTCTAAGAAGATTAATAGATAACATGGCCACTTTTTATACATTGGAGCAGATAATTACATTACAAACAAGTCGACACGAAAGTTGATAAAGCTCCAACAAACGATAAAGTTCAATAACAGAAATCAAAATAGAACACCTGAGATGGCAGCCACAACCATCTCACAAAAGCCACATAAAACCCATATTCAACCAATGAAGCAAGCCAATCAAATTAAGCATTGCTCTCAACATGCTCAGTAGCGTAAAACTCTCCTACACTAGGATCACCTGAAAATTGGTAAGCAATGAAATTCTAGTGAGTGCTTTCGTATTCGCAAGAGTTAATTGTGCTTATTCCAATTAACATAAACATGTCATGGAACAAGAACTAAACTATTACGCATGTAATTTATTCTCCAAGTAACATAGCATGGCATGAACATAATAGAAGTATATGAACCAACATGTATTCAACTTAGCAACCGATTCTCTTATTTAAACATCACATTTCAGATCTAGAACACCTATAAAATCTACTGAGATTTTATTCATTTCATAGTTAAGTCCACTAAGACTTAACCCAATTCATCCGATTATTTCCACCAAGACTTAATCAATTTTTTTCTCAAACTGGAAGTGTTCCGAGATTTTGTTCCTTCATAGCTGGTCGGCTATGGCTTCAAATCAACCCTGCCTAACAATTCCACCGTGGGTGAAGGGTAGAATCTAACGGCATCGGTATCAACTAGACAACTAGCGTGCTTACATTCACCTCGCCCATCGATCCATCTATTGGTAAAACCCCGATTCTCACATCTTACTTAATAGGTTGCATATTTCATTAGTACAATTAAGGATCCCAACCCATTGGTCATAATCCATGATCAAGCCCTATCATACTAGTGATTCCACCCATCACAAACACTAACATATAACATATACCACCAATCATAAGCATCATATAGGCAACATCATTGCATCAGTAATCATAAAGTTCAGTGAGTTGCTGCTTGCCTTGCTGATTATACTCCTGGATCTGCTGAGGATCACTCGTATGATGCCTCGTTGCCAGGCTCTGGCGGTAAGAAGCACGAAATGCCTAAAAATGCCGAAAACAAGAAATAAACCAATAACAAGAATTTAAAGTGCAATATGACAAAAATGCATCTAGAACACAGACAATAAAATTATAAAACTAATACAATTGGTTTCACTTCATTTAGAGTGCTATAATTAAAATTATGAATTTTCTAATTCTATATGTTATTTTTAGGTTTATTATCATAGCAATAAGTTCAAAATTTTCTAGCACAGAGACATGCATGATAGTTACACCATCAAATATTAAAGGTTAAACCATGAATCTTTATATAAATTTCATCTCATTTGGGGTTCATATAAATTATCTATGATTTTTACAAGTTTTAGCTATTTTTAGCATGTTTTGTCTTTTCCTCAATTAATTAAACAATGAATTACTTATTATACTGAGATTCACACAATTATAGAGGCTAACATGTGGGGCTAGAGGTCAACTTTGACTGGTCAAGAACTGATTGGTCAAAGTGACCCAAGAGTCACTTTCATTATTTTCATGCACAGTAGTAATTTCATTTTTATTTTCTTTTTATTGGTGATTAAATGACACTTAGGGCCCACATGTCAAGGTTTTAATCATTTTCATTATTTGAGTTAAGTTACCCTTATGCAATGGGTCCTAGGTGGCATACCACAGATATTTAAACCGGTTTTGTAACATAAAACTAATTGGGCAGGGCCCACATGTCGTACATACATTAGCTAGAGGATTAGATACTAAACCAACTGGGCCTATGGGTCAGGCTGCCAGTGTAGCCTAGCACACGAACACGACGATGCAGTGCCGCACACATGTTCCAAGACATGTTCGAACACATAACTAGGTGTGTTCAGCTCCTGGGAGTGTCGCGAACTCGATTATGACGACGAGGAGCATTGGTGATCGCCGGAAATGATTGTACGGTGGCTGCCGCCGGTGGAAAAAACAGGGCACTGGCCGGAATCGAGCTGGTATTGGAAAAGGGGGAAAAGGAGGGGCACTTTAGGCTGGGGTCTCACCACGAGTCCAGAGGAGCCCAGAGCCGAGGTGAGAGAGCTCGAAGGCGGTGGCAAGGCTGCAGCTAGCGGTGGGGAGTCGCTCCGACGAGGAGAGGAAGGGGAGGAGGCTTCTCGGCCAGGATCTTCATGGGGAATGCTTCACAGTGGCCTCCTAACCATGTAATGTTCCTCGGTAGGTGGGCAAGGTGATGGCGACGATGATACCGGTGCTGGTGGTTGCCGGCGGCGGATTGAGACGAGGATGAGGCACGACACTACATTTCCGAGAGAAAAGAGGGTGGACGAGGTTAGGTTCGATCTTGGGGAGAAACTCGAGACGGTGCACGGGAACTGGGATTCACCAACGATAACAAGAGGCTCACGATGGCGCAGTGTCAGAGCGAAGGAAGGCGACAAGGGTCTTTTAGCTACACTGCACGGAAAAGGGATTTAACGTGCACAGGTGAGCTCCTTGGGATGTTGTGAACCTAAATGTCAAGGTGGCAGCTGGATGAGCTACCTGAGACACGAGGTGGTGTGGCTATACGTGGTGGGCCCGCTAGCTGGAGTGGTGGTGCCACTCACGTTCTGAAACAATGAAATGAGAGACATTCATTCTTGACGGAGATGCAAAGGGAGCAGAGGGGATGCGAATGTGTGGCGTACCCGGTTTTAAAGCCGGATAAACCCTTGTGTTTACTGTACCGATCCCTAGATCAGTAGCCAGTACACACAAGACAACCTGTATATCAAGGTCATACACGCACTTATTAGAATAGGATATAAAACCGATCTTCGAGATCGAAGAATTATACCTTTAGCCCAACGGCTAAAAATCTTGCAGCGAAAAATCGAGCGGTGATGTAGCCCATCAATATGCCATACCCGACAGGCAACTGACTGGGGTTACGCCCTAGCTTTCGCGGATATCGTCGTTGCTTTCGAGCCGTCGATCCTTCGGTCTGGCCAAATCAACAAGCCAGGTGAGTACATTGAATGTACTCGCAAGCACTCCACCAGGGAGTTTATCATGGATATGAGCATGCAAGGGAGTTATCAAAAAATTAGCTCTATCTTAGGTTTCATATTGTGCGAGAAGGTAAGTTTGCATTTGAAATATGTAAATAGATATTAAAGCAATTTTATCAAAACATCTCGACGCAGCGAGATAGGGTACCTGCTTGAATCACTCTACCCGTTACAACGGGGAGATCATCTCTGTGCTTTCCGTTACAACGGCAAAGCATGGTAATCGCCCGGTTCCTCAGGGAGACACAGCTCACCTCGTACTTACGGGGATACCAACGAAAACATAGTAATCACCTGATTCCTCAGGGAGACATAGCTCACCTGGCACCTACGGGGATACTAGGGTTTGCCCGAGTCCACGGGAAACCCCTTCTTCACTTTTCCCGACACAACGGGAAATTGGCATGACGCCCTGCTGTCGGCGGAATGGGGCCCAGGGTCCCCCGAACCGCCAGCAGAGGCCAGCCAGATGCCGTGGGGCGAGACACGTGGCGGTCGGGTCAGTGTAGACCCCGCCCCGGCAGCCAAGTGGGTCCGGCGGTCAAGCCCAAGCGCTCGGGGGCATCCCCCGAGCGTCGCATCCGCGCGCGATAATCTGAAAGGGTTTTGGGCTCCCGAGAGCCCGAGGCCCAGGACTCGAGGGGGGCGCTCGGGGTCTTTCCCCGAGCGCCAGGCATTCCCAGGTGTGTGGGTCCCAGGGGAGCGCTCGGGTCATCACCCCGAGCACTCCTCCCGGAGCTCCCCCCGAGAGGGGCCCCGAGCGACCCTCCAACGGGTGCTCCCCGAGCGCTCGAGGTCACTCGGGGGCTGCCTGGGACAGCTGGCACCCCTCCCCGCTGAAGGAACCGCTCGGGGGCCGTCGGGTCCCCCCGCGGGGCCCACCTCTGGGCACGTCACCAAGCGGTTAGCTTCTCATGCAAGCCTCAGCCCTGGCAGAGGCATTTAATGCCGGTCATTCGAGAAAGGAATCCTAAGCCCTATGAAGGCATGATGACGGTCAGGCCGGGCCCCCCCGTTCAGGTGGCAGGGTCCGTCTGACAGCTTTGTTGACCGACCGGGCGCGCCGCACCGCACGCCCCTGTCACTGTCAAACTTTTTGCCCCCTCTCAGTCGCGTCACCACGCCCCCCGGAGCGCGGATTTAGTCGCTGACGACCGGGGCCCAGGGGCGGACGTTTCACCCACTCTGTCAGAAGGAGCCCGGTAAGTTAGCGTTCACGGGGCCCACCGGGCATAAAGAGGTCAGAACCCCTGTTCCGAAGCATGCCGCGGAGACGTCCGGCACGAAGATCGACGCAGCGCATTAAATGTAAGGTGTGGGCGGTCTCGTAGCGCCCACGTCGCCGTTAGAGCCCTCATGGCCGCTGTGGTAAACCCCCGGGTATATAAGGGGAGTTCCGAGGCCATGCAAAGGGTTGGCTAGTTGCTTAGTTGAACACGCTACACTCTCATTTTACCTTCTTCTCCGGCTGGTTCCTCAGCGATAGCGCTAGGGTTAGAGCTCTGAAGGAAGAACCCTTCTTGTAATCAGGATAGCCCTGGTAATCCCAAAAAAACCAATACAAACACCAAAGCAGGACGTAGGGTTTTACACCTCCGGGTGGCCCGAACCTGGGTAAATCTTTTGCGTCTCTTGCATCAAATCCATCCCCTTCTCGATCCGTCTCCGGTTCATAAGAAGAACTCTACTGCGCCCTCGGCAGAATCCCAAAGGGGGTCCAACCGGACCACCACTAGAGGCGTCTCTACGCCGACAGCTGGCACGCCAGGTAGGGGGCGCTTAGGGTTTTTTCGAGCCCACCTTCATGGCGGATCCTCGCCTACCCACCGAGGATGGAAGGGTGGATCTGTCCGGATCCTCATCCGATTCGGATCCCCCCGCAACCGATGGCACGTCGGCGACCGCTGCCTTTGAGCTGCGTCCGCGGCCGCGGGCCTCCGGGGCCGCCGCTGAGGCTCATCTGCCGCCGCCGCCTCGTCGCCGGTTGGATTTCAATGATCCCGGGGAGGGGAGCGCGCTACAAACGGCGCATTTCCTCCTCCGGCACCCTCCTGTCCCAGTGGAAGCGGTGTCCCCCGTGGGCCCGTGGCTCCAGGACCTCGCCAACCTGGTCGACACCGCCCGCCGTCAAGCGGCGGCCAGAAGCTCCTACACCTCGTCAGGGCGTGGCGGCGCCCGCGCTGGCCTTTCTGCGGCTTCGCCACCGGTACCCCCGCGTCCACCGCGCGCGCCAGCCGGTGGCCGGCGGGGTGGATCTCCTCCCTCGGTTGCTTCTCCCGCCCGGGAGAACGCCCAGGATCTTCGCCACCGCCTCGACAGGCGGAGGGAAGACGTGGACGCGCGCACCATCATCGAGCGCCAGCGCGAGCGCGATAGGGTGGATGAGGGCCAATCCTCCTCCGGCCCTACCGTTGGCCGCACGCACTCCCGGGCGCACCACCGCGTTCAGCAAGGCGGGGAGGCCGGCACCCCCCTATATGGGACGGGTTGCCAGGCCTTCACTACCGAACTTCGTCGTGTCACCTGGCCGGGCAAGTTCCGGCCAGAGCTACCGCAGAAGTACGATGGATCTTTCCATCCCGAAGAGTTCCTCCAAATCTACCCCACCGCGGTAGAGGCCGCTGGAGGCGACGAGAAGGTCATGGCCAACTGGTTCCCGATGGCCCTGAAGGGATCGGCCCGTTCCTGGCTCATGAACTTTCCCCCAGGCTCCGTCTCGTCTTGGGCGGACCTATGCCACCAGTTCGTGGCAAACTTCCAGGGCGCCCTGGCACGGAGAGCGACCTTCATGCTCTCCGGCAGCGAAAAGGGGAGACGTTGCGGCACTTCATCCAGCGTTTCAGTCAGGTGCGCAACACCATCCCCAAGATAGCTCCTCAGGCTGTCATCGTCGCCTTCCGACAGGGAGTCCGCGATGAGAAGATGCTTGAGAAGCTGGGCACTCGGGATGTCCAGTCCACCACGGATTTGTTCGCCATCGCGGACAAGTGCGCTAAGGCGGCTGAAGCCCGTGCCTGGCACGACCCGCGCCCCGACCAATCAGCGGTCGATGGCACCGGCCCATCTCGTCCCGCTGGGAAGCGGGACAAGAAGGGCAAAAAGCGTAAGTCCGAGCCCGTCGCGGCGGCGGAGGCTAAGCCTCGTAAGCCCCCGCGCGCCGGGCCTAACGGCGGCAAGAAGCCGCCCCGAGCTCCCCAGCCGAGCTCGGGCCTGTGGTGTCCTATTCACGAGACTGACCGGCACGATCTCTCCGAGTGCCGGACGGTCAAGTACCTCGCCGAGAGGAACAAGAAGCAGCGGGAGGAGCGCCGCGCCGAGGGCGGCGACAATCGCGACGGGCAAGAGGAAGACCTCGGCTTCCAGGAGCTGCAGGCGGTGGCATGCATCAGCGGGGGCGCCTTCGCGCACACCTCACGCCGCCAGTTCAAGCTCCTGACGCGTGAATTGTGCTCGGCAACCCCGAGCGCTGATGCGTCCCGAGCGCTCAAGTGGTCGGTGTTTCCGATCACTTTCGACCGCTCGGACCATCCCGAAAACGTCTCGGACGTGGGCCGCTTCCCGCTCGTCGTCTCCCCCACCATCTGCAACATTAAGGTAACCCGCATGTTGGTCGACGGAGGTGCGGGACTTAACCTCTTGTCCCCCGAAGTGTTTGGCAAGATGCAGGTACCCCGGGGGATCTGAAACCGACGCTGCCGTTCTACGGCGTCTCCCCCGGCCTCACCATGCCTTTGGGCCAGGTGTCCTTGATGGTCACCTTCGGCACCAAGGACAACCACCGGACCGAGAACATCATCTTTGATGTTTCCGAGTTCGAGCTCCCCTACAACGGCATCTTGGGGCGTCCGTGCGCTCGCCAAGTTCATGATGGCCTGCCATTATGCTTACTTGACGATCAAGATGCCGGGCCCCAACGGCACCATCACCGTGCCGGCCGACATCCAGGGTTTCGTCGCCTGCGCCGAGCAACTCTTCTCCAAGGTTGCCGCGGCCATCGACGACGTTCCCGAGCTCCCCGAGTCCTCGGGTCCGCCCCCCGACCAAGGCGAGAGTCGCTGCTGATGACACCGTCCCCGTGAAGGAGGTGGTCCTTGGACAAGACGCGTCCAAGACCGTCAAGATCGGCGGCCGCCTGGCTGCCAAATAGGAAGGCGCGCTCGTCGCTTTCCTCCGGGCAAACGCTGACGTGTTTGCATGGCAACCGTCCGACATGCCCGGGGTCCCTAGGGAAGTGACTGAGCATCGCCTCGCCGTGCGTCCCGACGCTCGGCCGATCCGGCAGAAGGTGCGCCGCCAAGCACCAGAACGGCAGGAGTTCGTTCGGGACGAAGTCGACAGGCTCCTCGCGGCCGGCTTCATCCGGGAGGTCCTCCACCCCGAATGGCTCGCCAACCCCGTTGTCGTGCCCAAGACAAACGGCAAGCTGAGGATGTGCGTGGACTACACCGACCTCAACAAGGCTTGTCCGAAAGACCCTTTTCCTTTACCTCGCATCGATCAGATAGTGGATTCCACCGCAGGGTGTGATCTTCTCTGCTTTTTAGATGCCTACTCTGGTTATCACCAGATTAGTATGGCTGTAAAGGATGAGGAAAAAACTTCATTTACAACCCCTGCGGGGACCTTTTGTTATGTCCGCATGCCTTTTGGGTTAAAAAACGCTGGCCCGACCTACCAGCGTGCCATGCGTATTAGTTTGCAGTCGCAGCTAGGTCGCAACGTTGAGGCCTACATCGACGACCTCGTCGTCAAGTCAAGGCACGAGGAGACGCTCATCGAGGACCTCGCCGAGACTTTCGACAGTCTCCGCGGTACTCGCATGAAGCTCAACCCCGAGAAGTGCATCTTCGGGGTTCCATCCGGCAAGCTTCTCGGCTTCTTGGTCTCGAGCCGAGGCATAGAAGCCAACCCCGAGAAGATTTGGGCCATCGACCAGATGCGCCCGCCGGCTCGTCTCAAGGACGTGCAGCGCCTAACGGGTTGCATGGCCGCCTTGGGGGCGGTTCATTTCCAAGCTCAGGGAGCGGGGGCTCCCTTTGTTCAAGCTTCTCAAGAGGTCGGGCCACTTCGAGTGGACCCCAGAAGCTGAGCGGGCCCTCGACGGCCTCAAGAAGTACCTCACATCACCTCCGGTCCTGGTGGCGCCGAGACCCGAGGAGCCTTTGCTCCTCTACCTCTCGGTGACGTCCCGGGTGGTGAGCGCTGTCCTCGTTGTCGAGCAGGAAGTCGGGTCCGAGCTCCCGGCATCCCCCGACCAGGCCAAGGCTCTCGGGCCCCCGCTCCCGAGCAAGGGTCCCGAGCAGTCAGCAGAAGCCCCCGAGAGCGAGCTCCTGAGCGAAGCTCCCGGGGAAGTGGGAAGTGTTCTCGGGGCCGAGTCCCCGAGCAACCACGTTCCCGAAGGAGACCTTGAGTGCCGCCTCCCGAGCGAACCCGAGCAACCCGCCTTGCTCGGGAGCGAGGTCAACCGCTCGGGGGCTAGCCCCGAGGAGCCACCTACCCGGATGCGCCTCCAGCAGCATCCCGTGTACTTCATCAGCGAAGTATTGCGCGACGCCAAGACGCGCTACCCTCAAGCCCAGAAGCTACTCTACGCGGTGCTCGTTGCGTCGAGGAAGCTTCGGCACTATTTCCAAGCGCACGAGGTGCGGGTGGTTACGGCCTACCCCCTCGAGCACATCCTCCGTAACCAGGAGGCCATTGGACGAGTCGTCGAGTGGGCCATCGAGCTCGGGGAGTTCAATCTGCGCTTCGTCAACAACCACGCAGTCAAAAGCAGAGCTCTGGCCGACTTTGTCGCCGAGTGGACGCCCGTGCCAGACGACGAAAGCGAGAAACTCTCCGCCAACCCGGGACAAGGAGGAACCGAGCACTGGACTCTGCACTTCGACGGTTCCCTCACGCTCAAGGGCGCGGGGGCTGGAGTGGTTCTCACTTCCCCGACGGGTGAAACACTCCAGTACGTCGTGCAGTTGCTCTTCCGCGCCACCAACAATATGGCTGAGTATGAAGGCCTCCTTGCAGGGTTGCGCGCCGCCGCATCCCTCGGGATCCGTCGTCTACTCGTCAAAGGCGACTCCCAGCTAGTCGTCAATCAGGTGTCGAAAGAGTATCAGTGCTCGGACCCTCAAATGTCGGCATACCTGAGCGAAGTCAGGAAGTTGGAGCGACGTTTTGATGGGCTGGAGCTCCAGCACATTCCTCGTCGCTACAACGACGCTGCCGACGCTCTATCGCGACTGGCCTCCTCTCGGGAGCCGGTCCCGGCTGGGACCTTTGAAGAAAGGCTCTCTCGGCCGTCCATCGAGGCCGCCGACCAAGACGAAGGGGAAACCTCGCGCCAAGGCGAGTCTACCCAGGTGGCGCCTTCAGTGGGAGATCTTCCCGTCAGGCCGCCGCCGGGCGAGCACCTCGTGCTTGCCACCTGTTCTCAGGACACCTCCTGGATCTTCGAGATTCGAGGATACCTGAAAGAAAATTTCCTTCCCGAAGACGAAGCCGTTGCGGAAAGAATCGCGCGGCAATCAAAGAGGTACGCGCTCGTAGATGGGGACCTCTATCGGCGCGGTACCAACGGCATTCTCATGAAATGCATCTCCCGAGAAGAAGGCCACGACATGCTCGTGGATATCCACGAGGGCGAGTGCGGTAGCCATGCATCGTCTCGCACGATGGTCGGTAAAGCCTTTCAGCAAGGATTTTACTGGCCGACAGCCCTCGAGGACGCCTTTGAGCTGGTTCGACGCTGCGAAGTCTGCCAGTTCCACGCCAAGCAGATACACCAGCCCGCTCAGGCACTCCACACCATCCCCCTCTCGTGGCCTTTCGCGGTCTGGGGGCTGGATATCTTGGGCCCGTTCCCCCGAGCAGTCGGGGGTTACGAGTACCTCTACGTCGCCATCGACAAATTCACCAAGTGGACGGAAGCCGAGCCGGTCGTCAAGATCAACAAGCAGTCAGCGATCAAGTTCATCCGAGGCATCATGAGCCGGTTCGGGGTGCCTAACCGCATCATCACCGACAACGGCACGCAGTTCACGAGCGATGCTTTCCTCGAGTACTGTCAAGCCCTCGGGACAGAAATTTGCTTCGCCTCTGTCGCTCACCCCCGAGCCAATGGACAGGTCGAGCGCGCGAACACTCAGGTCCTTCGGGTGCTCAAGACAAGGTCCTTTATGGGGCAGAAGCAGTCCTTCCCTCCGAGCTCGCTTTCCGGTCCCCTCGGGTCACGGCGTACTCGGAGGAAGATCAAGATCAGCGTAGGCTTGAAGACATCAACTTCCTTGAAGAACACAGGTGCCGAGCTGCCCTCCGCGTAGCCAGATATCAGCAAAGTCTCCGGCGCTATCATCAGCGCCACGTCAAGCCGAGGTCTCTCGAAGGCGGGGACCTGGTACTTCGCCGTGTGCAGACACGGGAAGGGAAGAACAAGCTCTCCCCCATGTGGGAAGGCCCCTACCGAGTGACCAGAGTCACTCGGCCAGGCTCGGTGAGGCTGGTTGCCGAAGACGGGATGCCGCTGCCCAACGCCTGGAACATCGAACTCTTGCGCAAGGTTTTCCCGTGAATGGCCCGGGTAAGTTTTGGCTTTTTAGGGTCGGCTCCCCGAGTGCCAAAAGTGAGTCACGAGAAGTTCCGGGTCTGTCACCCAAGCCCTGGCTGCTTGGCCCGGTTTCTTAACCCCGAGCACCAGTCTGGCCAAAGGTCACCCGAGTATCCCACGCGCTCGCGCCCGCGCTCGGGGGCTCCCTTGTACCCCAAGATATTCAAATAGCATTGTTGTCAATATAAAATGCAGTTTCTCTTTATATGAATTCCCTGTGCAATGTCAATTTCTATGTTCGATATCATTATCCTCTCGCTATCCAGCAAAAGAGTCTTTTTCCGTGCCTTTCTCGGGACCCCGAGTCCTCCCCCTGTGCGAGTAGGCCCCACCGGTCCGAGTACGAGCAGTCGAGCCAGTCCAATGTCTGTTCGCGGGCCGTAAGACGTTCGGGTGTTTAGCTGTACCCCGAGCACATCCGAGTCAGGGCAAATAAGCCCCTGGCCACTTGTGCTCTGCTGGTTAGCAGCCCCGAGCGCTACCCAACTACATGTCATTCGGGTAGCCTCACTCTTCGTGCTCGCGGCAGGTTGGCAGTTCCGAAAACCCGTGGGCCGCAACGACAGGCGAGCCCTCGAAAGACCTGCGGAAAAAGTCCCTTTTCGCTAAGTAAACTATATAATCGCTCATTAAGTAAACAGGTTCACCCTGACGAAGTACTCGGGTACCGCCTGCCGGGTTAATGTTAAGCCTCGGGGCACCAACACAACAAGGAGCATAATCTCTAAGTTAAGCTTCTAAGTCATTCCCCTATGTTTTTAAAGATCCCGAACATTACACGGGCAAATAGTTTTTACCCGCCAATTTTTCCAAGTATCTTCTGCGATCGCGACGGGTTTACTTGAAGGTAGCGACGAGAGTCACGGGGAGTACTTCGGGTTGTCCGCTCAAAGCCCTGGTGTCTTTCCTGGTTCCTTAACCCTTGACATCAGCCTGGCAATTAAGCCGCCCAAGTACCCTACGCGCTCTCGCACGCGCCCGGCGTTTCTCCCAGTAGCGTTCCAGAGACACAAGGGAACATTGCCGTGTAAAAATGAAAGTTCTCTAAAACAAGAAAAAGCATGCAAGTCTGCAATGGTTAGCGTAACGCATACATTAACAACTACTTGTTCCAATAATTGTCTCGAGCACAAAGACTTGGGCAGATTTTCGCAGGCAAGCGACGAAATCAGGAGTTCGGCTCGGGGACACTCGGTGTCCCGAGGGCGGGACTTCCTTTGCTTCAGCAGCGGCGCGTCCAGCTCTCGGGGGCTGGGGCCTTCGGGAGACCCGAGGGCCGTTCTCCGTCCTTCTCCGAGCAAGAGCCAGACGCTTCGTCCGAAGCAACAAGGAAAAGAAGCAAATTCCAGTACAAGTACAATAAGAAGGAAAAAACAAGGGACAAAAGGCCTTCGGCCCAGAGTTCTTTGCATAGCAAAATTCAAGCAAAAGTTCTTATGAAGGAGCCGCGCCCTGGGCTAAGAACAGCAAAAATGGAGATAAAGGGGGAGCTACTCCTCGCCGGCGCCATCGCTGCCGCCGTCGCCGTCGTCCACCTCGCGGGAAAACCGTAAGGCAATCTCGTCGGCCACCCCGCGGACTGCCTTCCGAGCTTCCTCCTCGCCGGCCTCGTTGATCCCTTCCGCGGCTGGCGTCAGGGAGAAGTTCGGGTCGCGGCTGCGATAGCACGCCAAAGTGTGCTCCGCCACCGCGACCGCGAGCTCCCGACCTTCCTCCTCGATCCGTTGGGTCACGGCGTCGCCGAGCCCGACGAGGCGCTCGGTGATGTCCTGGAAGCCCAGCGCGATATTCCCGGGGAGATCGTCGATCCTCCCCGGCAAGGACGCTTCGCCAAGTCCGGCGGCCAGAGTGGCGTCCCTCACGCGGAAGAAGATATCCTTCATCATCCGCGTCGTCTCGCGCCGTTCAGCGAGGAGTTGGACCTTCTCCTTCTCCTCCGCCTTCAGCGCCGTGGCCGCCTCCGAGGCCTCACGCTGCCTCGCCGCCTCCACTTCTTGAAGTTTGGCCTGGATGTTGCGCTTGGAAAGGCGCGAGTCCTCGAGCCGCTCCTTGAGGTTTCGGACCTCCGTGCGAAGATCCTCCATCTCTTTGGCGAGCTCCGCGCGAGCGGCCTGGATGCGCGTCTGGACTTCAGCCTCTAGCGAGTTGGCCCCCTTTTCGAGCTCCTCCTCGCGGCGGCCGAGTTCCTGCGCCTTCGTGTCGGCCTCCCTCTCGCGGAGTTGGAGTTGCTCTTCCCGGCGAGTGAGGTCGCCGGCGCGTTCCTCCAGCCGCGCCCGCTCCTCGTCGGCGTGCTTCTCCCGCGCCACCAAGTCCTGCTCGCGCGGGGCAAGTGCCGCGGCCCGACGGCTGAGGTTTTCCTCCCACCAGTTGAGTTTGTGCTCCCTCTCGGTGAGCTCCCTCTCCCGCTCGTCCGCGGCCTCCTGCTCCCGAAGGATTTTGGCTTTTTCCCTCTCGTACTCTCGCTTGGCGATGCGAGAGCGGGCCAAGAAGTTCTCCACCGCCTCCGCGAGCGCGGCCTCGCGTTCCTCCAAGGACCCCTCCCGCTCATCCAGGGACTTCTCCCGATCATCTAAGGTCTTCTCCTTAGAGGTGAGGTCCTCCTAGATCTTGTCAATCGCGGCGCGCGCAGCATCGAACACATCGGCGGGTATCCCCCGAGACGCCTGCTCGCGGCGCGCGGCGGGCCTCCACCCAGCCAGGACGAGGGCGTCGAAAATCTCGGCCTCCTCTTCCTCTCGGGGCTCGGGACGTCCAGCAGCGGTTGAGGCCCCGGCGGCTTCCTCGGGCCGGGTCCCCTCGGCCCCCTCCGCCGGGGCCACTTCTTGCCCAGGTGCCGCCGCCCGCTCCTCGGTTTCAGCGACCCGCGGCTCCACCTCTGCCAGGGCGGCGCTCTCCGTCGCCTCCGGCATCTCCACTGCCCCCGGCGTGGCTTTCCCCGCGTTCGGGGCAGCCTCTTCTCGCAAGGCGGCGTCAGCTCTCGGCGCTGGCACCGCGCTCGGGGTCGGGCTCGCGCTCAGGGCTGGGTCCGCCGGCTCGCTCGGGGCCGAGGGACCTCTCGGAGCGGAAGACGCGCTCGGGGTCGGGACCGCCGGTTCGCTCGGGGCCAAAACGCCGCTCGGAGTGGAAGGCGCGCTCGGGGTCGGGCCCGCCGGCTCGCTTGGGGCCGAAACGCCTCTCGGAGTTGCAGCCACGCTCGGAGCCTCTGGGGCTCTCGGGCCCGCAGCCGTGCTCAGGTCTGGCTGAGCCCTCAGGGCAGTAGGCGAGCTCGGGAACGGCCGGGACTTCTTGCTCTCCCTGGAAAAACAATCGCAGCCAAGCTCAGGTCAGCTCCCGAGCAAAGCACTTAGATAAAAGAATGAGGAAGTTCTCGCTTACCGCCACGAGCCTTTCGGAACATGGCGTCCCGCGCCAGGGGGCGACGTCGGGTCCTTCCTCTTCTGTCCGGCGGTGGCGTCCGCGCCCGCCGCCGACGAGCTCCCGGCCGGCGCAGTTCCGGAGGGCCCTCGCCCGGAACCGCTGCCTCCCGCCCCCGGCGCCGCAGGGCGCGCGGGCGGAGAAGGCGACGGAGGCGGCGGCCCAGAGCTGCGCTGCCCGGGATGTCCTTGCCTAGAGGACCCTTGCCCGAAGCTGCCGCCTCCAAATCCCATCTCCCGTTGCCCCGTAGCCGGCGGTGCTCGCGGCTTCGGCTTCGGCGCTTGCGGCTGTGGCGGCGGGGACGGGGGAGGAGGGGCTTGCCCCTTGCACTTCGGGTCGGCGGGGTCGTGCACTGCGACCGGAGCGCTCGGTGCCTTAGCCGCCCGCGCCGCCTCGGCCTCCTCCTCATCCGCGAAGATCCGGATGGACCCGGCTGGCCTGTGCTGGCCATCCTTCGGCGGACCTACGATGCCATGTGCGTCGCACATCGGCATCATGTCCAGGATGGACTGGCGCTCTGCGTCGACGCAGAGCGGCAGGTCCAGCCGCGGCAGCTCGGCGGCCGCGGCGTCATGGACCCCGAGCAGCCCCTTCAACGTAATCGCCATCTGACCCTTGTCCAGGTTGCTGTCGACGCCGATCGCCGTTCGGCCGTAGTCCAGGTCCCCGGTATACATCCACGCCGGCCGCCCGCGGTCGCACAGCGGCGCCAGCCGGCGGCGCAGGAAGTCGCCGACCACCATGGTGGTGTTCAAACCCAACTCCCGGAGCTGGGAGATGCGAGAAACCATCATCCAAAGCTCTTTGTCGTTCTCGGCGAGGTACTCCCATGAGTGGCTGTGCGTCGCCGGCGTCTCGGGAAGGAGAAGCGACTCCGCCGGGTCGGTGTTGATGTAAAATCACATCTGGCGTCAGTCGTCCCACTTATTCCGCAGGTCTTGCGGGATGTATGGGTCGGCGCCCTTCGCGCGGAGCTGGAAGTTGACGCTGCCGCTAACCTCCGTCCGGGTCGAGCCCCGGCTCTTCCCGACCGAGCGGAGGACGAAGTAGTGCCGGAAGAGGTCCACCGACGGCATTACCTCCACGAACATCTCGCAGAGGTGGGCGAAGACCGCCAGCACCACCACAGAGTTGGGGGTCAAATGCAGCAAGCAGATCCCGTACTCCTCCAGGATCGCCATGAAGAACGGCGAGAACGGTGGGAGTAGGCCGGTGGTGAGGAAGCTGATGAACATCACCGTCTCATCCGCGCGCGGTTCCGGCGGGAACGTCGCCGGCCGAACCCTCGTCGGGCCCGGATGGCCCTCCGGCACCGCTAGCTTCCGGACCTTGTCCATCGCCTCTTCGTTGAGGAGGCGGGACTGGGGAATCACGGCGGACGGCTCCGGGGAGGCTGGGCGGTTCTTGCGACGAGTCATGGTGGCGGCGGATTGGTGGCGAATGGGAGTTGTCGGAAGGCGAAGAAGGAGGCGGCGAGAGGAAGAAGACGAAGGAGCGCAAAGCTTTGGAAGCGAAGTGTTTGCGCAGAAATTCGGAAGTTCAAAAAGGGTGGGGCCGTTTCTCTTTTGAAGAAAAAGACCGCAGAAGATCAACCCCCCGCACCCGGTGATTTTCCCGCGGTCGTGGGCTGTCAGTTTATCCCTATTGGCGGTTAACCTGCGGCCGCGCGAAACCCGGAGGTCGTGTAATCATGGCCTGCGAATCTCACTGCCGTTGGCAGTAAAGCTGCGGCCGCACGAAACCCGGGACACGCAACTGTCAGCGCGCGGCGCGAAGAGCCGCGCGCCTTCCCCGCGCGCATTAAAAGTGCCCCTGTGCGGGGCGCGCGAAGATGGGCCGGCATCCTCGCTTGGCCCATGAAGGGAAGGCCTTATCCCCAGCCGCGAGGCCGTCGCTGGGAGACAAGGCCGGGGGCTACTATCGGCGGAATGGGGCCCAGGGTCCCCCGAACCGCCAGCAGAGGCCAGCCAGATGCCGCGGGGCGAGACATGTGGCGGTCGGGTCAGTGTAGACCCCGCCCCGGCAGCCAAGTGGGTCCGGCGGTCAAGCCCAAGCGCTCGGGGGCATCCCCCGAGCGTCGCATCCGCGCGCGATAATCTGAAAGGGTTTTGGGCTCCCGAGAGCCTGAGGCCCAGGACTCGAGGGGGGCGCTTGGGGTCTTTCCCCGAGCGCCAGGCATTCCCAGGTGTGTGGGTCCTAGGGGAGCGCTCGGGTCATCCCCCCGAGCACTCCTCCCGGAGTCCCCCCCGAGAGGGGCCCCGAGCGACCCTCCAACGGGTGCTCCCCGAGCGCTCGAGGTCACTCGGGGGCTGCCTGGGACAGCTGGCACCCCTCCCCGCTGAAGGAACCGCTCGGGGGCCGTCGGGTCCCCCCGCGGGGCCCACCTCTGGGCACGTCACCAAGCGGTTAGCTTCTCATGCAAGCCTCAGCCCTGGCAGAGGCATTTAATGCCGGTCATTCGAGAAAGGAATCCTAAGCCCTATGAGGGCATGATGACGGTCAGGCTGGGCCCCCCCGTTCAGGCGGCAGGGTCCGTCTGACAGCTTTGTTGACCGACCGGGCGCGCCGCACCGCATGCCCCTGTCACTGTCAAACTTTTTGCCCCCTCTCAGTCGCGTCACCGCGCCCCCCGGAGCGCGGATTTAGTCGCTGACGACCGGGGCCCAGGGGCGGACGTTTCACCCACTCTGTCAGAAGGAGCCCGGTAAGTCAGCGTTCGCGGGGCCCACCGGGCATAAAGAGGTCAGAACCCCTGTTCCGAAGCATGCCGCGGAGACGTCCGGCACGAAGATCGACGCAGCGCATTAAATGTAAGGTGTGGGCGGTCTCGTAGCGCCCACGTCGCCGTTAGAGCCCTCATGGCCGCTGTGGTAAACCCCCGGGTATATAAGGGGAGTTCCGAGGCCATGCAAAGGGTTGGCTAGTTGCTTAGTTGAACACGCTACACTCTCATTTTACCTTCTTCTCCGGCTGGTTCCTCAGCGATAGCGCTAGGGTTAGAGCTCTGAAGGAAGAACCCTTCTTGTAATCAGGATAGCCCTGGTAATCCCCAAAAAAACCAATACAAACACCAAAGCAGGACGTAGGGTTTTACACCTCCGGGTGGCCCGAACCTGGGTAAATCTTTTGCGTCTCTTGCATCAAATCCATCCCCTTCTCGATCCGTCTCCGGTTCATAAGAAGAACTCTACTGCGCCCCCGGCCGAATCCCAAAGGGGGTCCAACCGGACCACCGCTAGAGGCGTCTCTACGCCGACACCTGCGAACACGGCAGATCGCATCCTTAGACCCATAACCCAGGTTTTTGACTTTGAAAGCCAGTCTACTTTAGTGTGGTCCGACCAAGTTCGTCCATGACCGCGGACACGGCTATTCGAATAGTTTTAACCCTCTGCAGAGGTGGTACGGCTTTACCCACACGATGTAGGTCACCCTGGGAGTACTTTGCAAGTATACTGACAGGACTATTACAACGAGACTCTTCGCCGGTGTGAACCTAGCCATGAACCCGCCAGAAAGACTTGTCCCAAACCTAGTTTGAGTCAGTATCATCGCTTGCAAGGAGGTTGTTGTTCCAACTTTGTGGTGAACAGTGCCTCGCTTACCCGCGGAATTTGTTCTCTACAGGAGCTACACCTCCATCTGCACACTTCTCCCTGCCTACGGGTTCATGCTAGTTCAGGCGGGGTACTATGTCAAGTCCTTCCCATAAAGGACATGTGGACGTACGGTAAGACTTGGCCAAACAGCACTTAAGCTCGGTCCTTAGGTGATCCGAGAGGGACTCCACACCACTCCCATAAACGGGCAGCGAGAACCACGCCGGGCTTTACCTCGCTCTTTAAACAAGCTCTCTGCTCTCACCCTTCATTATCGACCCGGATCAAAATCTTCTCCAATTTTAGCTTGGTTTCACAAAACCATTTACGGTAAAACATACCAACCCATGGCTATGCTACCTTCATACACCTCTAGACATGACGGTCCGTTTCTTAAAAGTTCACCACATGAAATGTGGGGTGTTATCACCTTTTTTATTTTTAAAACCCTAATTTCACTACGGCAGGGCTAAGCATGTATATATGTATATACTCTACCCTAAGTTTTTCTAATAATATTTCCAGAATACGTAGTCCTTAGGGCTACAAGGAATTCAGGGTTGGACTAGGGTTTTCTAAGTGTCGGACATAACTAGGCTACATAAAATAACGGGTATAAAACATAGCATGCATGTTTCGAAAATAAAATAGCATTTCGTAAACTTAGGTTACAACATGATCAAGGGCGGAGAGCTTGCCTGGCGTTATCGGCCGAATCTCGGTCGCAAGCTTGGTACGACAACATCGGGGATCCTGCGCATGAGGTACCGCCGCGTCGCAACTACACGTCGAAAAAAAACAGCGAATCACCAATGGTGCGAGGAAGAACCATTTAAGAACCAAATTACACTCATGCAACATTTAAAACCATGCATTGCTCTTAGAAGGATGCTAGGGTTTTCAAAATGTTGCGATGGAATTAAACCACATGAGGTAAAGGTTTTTATGTTTAAGAAAACTAGGGTTTGCATGATTAGGATCACATTAGCTTTTATAAGCTGTTAGCTTTCATACAGAGGTTTGGGTCCAGAGAGCATTATTCATGTTTCAAAGCTTTAGAAACCTCTATATCTGACTATTAGAACGAGATTAAAAAGACCTGTGCGCACGTATATATATATATACATACATGTGTATTGAAATGAATTGCTATTAATGGATCTTCAAAGTTCTTAATGCTATTATGACATAAAAGGTTTTGGGGGTAAGGATATACTGAAACTAACATTGCATGGTTGGTTTTATGCAACAAGGAATTTACCAAGTTAAACCATGCTAAAAGGAGTATACGTAACATGTTCATATATGAATTGATTTCTATTTGAAAATTCAAATCATTCCAAAAATTATGAAACTAGCATTGTTGGGTAGGTTTCTGATTTTTAGATGGGCATAGGGAAAAGAATCACTCCTTTCGGAGTTACAACGGAGGTGAGTTGATTATTCAAAGATTGGCCGGAAAGGAGAACGATGACGTCGAAAGCGCACTTCGGAAATATGCTTTCGATGTTAGAAGGTGGCAACTCAGGGTTTGAGGAGTAGTTGTGATGATGACATGGCACCCGGGTATCATCAAGGAGGACGAACCCGGCCTTCTGGCCACGGGATGGGCCGGGCCGACTACTCGGAGTCCGACTCTAGCACGGGGGCGCCTCATCAACGTGGAGTACAAGACAAGGACTAATACCAGTCCGGCATACCCGGAATCTGTTGTAACCAAGTAGGAAATCAATCTGTTAACCGATCCGGACTCCTGTAACCCTATCCCGGCCGCCTATATAAGACCCGGTAGGGGACCTCCGATCGGCAAGCAATCAAGTATCATCTAGGTCATAGACAATCTCCATTGTTTCCAAGTCTAAGCAACCTCGAGATCGAATCTCTAGGGCTTGCGGCACTCGGGATACAAGCAATACCAGCCACCAAACACAGGACGTAGGGTATTACCTCTCCGTGAGGGCCTGAACCTATCTAAATCCTGTCTCCCGTGTGCACCCATCCTGATTTGCTGTGCTCACGCCGCCCCATAATTAGTATTACCGAAATAATACTCTGACAGTTGGCGCGCCAGGTAGGGGAGGTGCGCATAGATCCATCTACACGAATCGGGATGGGTTTCGTCAACAGCAACAACGTCTTCGTCCAGGGAAGCATCATGAAATTCGCTTTTGTGAACGCTGTCCCGGACCCTGGCCAACTTTTCCAATTCGGAAGGTTGAACTTCATCGCCGACAAGATCGGCCAGCTCCACCTCTGCTACTCGGCAACGTCCCGATCAGCAGAGGCTCCATCAGCTTTTCAGCACGGGCCTCCTCCTGAGCCCGCGCCCTCGGTCCCTCTCCCCAGGGAAGAGGCTGCGCCGAAACCGGATCCGTTTGCCGCTGACAAGTTTGCACTCGGATCCCGACTGGTGGGGGTTATTAACTCTCTCCTCCCCGTCCTCGAGTATTACTCGGACGATTACGAGAGCTCTGGCAGCCACCATCCGTCCCGGGAAGTCTTCATGGCCAACGCCAACTCGCCAGATGACGGCGATGGCCGAGCGGTCCCCATTGTGGAACAAACGCCAACTGAGCTCGAAGCCACCCGACTCCGACTCCTCGCCAAGGAGGAAGAGTTGATCGAGCAACAGAATCGGCTCGCTCGCCAGCGTGACGAACAACGGCGCAACGACGATATGAGGGTTCGTGGGCGACAAGTCCACAATGAGCTCCGCATGCGTGAAAGGGATGGGGTCACAATATTCCCACTCCCGAGTCATAACATCGTCACGGCCACGATGGCGACACGCGCCATTGAAATCCCTGAGGGCAACCTGGGACACGACGAACTTCGGCAACTCCGTGTTCTGCTGGAAGAAACCGCACTCCAGCAAGCCGAGGTCTCAGGCGATCGCATGGGCTCCTCAGCAGGCGCTAGGAGTCGGCGTTCTACCCCTCCAAAAAGTCCATCCGATATGGGTGGGCGACGAGTAAGTCCCGACCGACGCCAGCCGGCTGGGGCGGTTCACGAACGACTCGGGCCCCATCGCGACGCCCGAGGCACCATAGCTGCAAGACACCGCGCCCGCCAGGACGCGGACAAAAACGCTCGTCAAGCTGCACCGGTCCGCGATCGGCTCAGACCAAGGAACCTCGCAGACGCTGAAAGAAGCGCTCATCACGGTTCCAGGAGAGACGATCGTGGCAGCCACCGCGACGACAGCGGCGCCACCAGCCGGGGACGTTCTCCGATTTCCTCCGGCATGGGATATTCGGGTCCGAAAGCATTTGGTCCCCGTATCCGCAGCGTCATTTTCCCGTCACGATTCCGAGTCACCGGCATCGACAAGTATACTGGTGAGACTCGACCAGACATTTGGCTGGCCGACTATCACACGGCGTGCAGGACCAATGGTGGGAGCGACTACGTCGCAATCCACTATTTGCCGCTGTTTCTGGCCGACTCGGCACGAGCATGGCTCGCCAGCTTACCTCCGGGTTGCATCCAGACATGGAGCGACCTTGAGGCCCTCTTCGTGAATAACTTCCAGGGCACTTACAACCGACCCGGGAACGCGTGGGATCTCCACAGTTGTACACAAGAGGCGGATGAAACTCTCCGAGAGTATATCCAGCGTTTCTCCAAGAAGAAGAACCCCTTGCCCGAGGTCCAAGAGGGCGACGCCATCACCGCTTTCTCCAAGGGAGTTCGGAGCACCGACTTTATTCACAAGATAGCGCGTAAAAACCCCCAGACTACGCGCGAGCTCTTTGACATAGCCAACAACTTCGTCACCGGCGAGGAGGCTGTCCGCAGTGCTACCAGAGACGACAAGGGCAGGGGCAAAGGCCAGGCGTCCGAGTCCCCCAGTCGGGACTCTCATCCCGAGTCATCCAGAAAGAAGCACCGGAAGCGTAAAGGCGGAGATCTCGTTGCTGCTGCCGAGCGCGCCCCACCGTGTCGTCCTCAGCGCACCAACGTGACCTTCGAAGAGATGATGAGTTAGCCGTGTCACTTCCATGGACCTAAGTCCAATCATCTGACGTGCGACTGCAACCTCTTGAAGAATTTGAACAAGCCCTACGTCCCCAATAAGGGCAAAAAGGAGCCCCCTCAGGACGAGGGTGACGAATTCCCGAAAGAGACCGCTTGCTTGATGATCTTTGGCGGACCAAACGGCTACGAGTCCAAACGTCGCCAAAAGTTTATTGATCGAGAGGTCAACGCAGTGGAACCGCCCGTGCCCAAGTACTTGCGATGGTTCGAGTCCGTAATTTCATTCGGACGCGCGGATCACCCCGACTACATACTCCAGCTGGGACGATTCCCCTTGGTGGTAGACCCGATCGTTTGCGGCGTCCACCTCACCAAGGTCCTCATGGACGGCGGGAGTGGTCTTAACATCCTCTACGTCAAGACCCTTGATGACATGAAGATTTCTCGCTCCGAGATCAAGCCGACTGGTGCCCCCTTCCACGGGGTGGTACCCGGCAAGATGGCGAGTCCACTCGGGCAGGTCAGCCTGCCCGTTACTTTTGGCACTCCCGACAACTTCCGGACCGAGACCCTCACCTTCGAGGTCGTCGACTTCCCAGGATCGTACCATGCCATCTTGGGGCGTCCCTGCTACGCCAAGTTCATGCCTGTCCCCAGCTATGTCTATTTGAAGCTTAAGATGCCGGGCCTCCACGGGGTAATCACGGTGCAAAGCAGTTTCCAGCACGCCTACACGTGCGACCTGGAAAATTGCAACCTCGCCGTGGCCCAGATCGCCGAGGCCGCGCGTGCCGACCTCAAATCAGCCATGGTTGAGGAAGCACCCCCAGCCAAGAAGGCTTCGACATCGACATCCTTCCAGCCGGCGCGGGACACCATGTGGCGTACCCGGTTTTTAAGCCAGATACTCCCTCGTGATCACTGTACCGGTCCCTAGATCAGTAGCCGATACACACGAGTTAACCTGTATATCATCATCATACATGCGTAAACACTTAAATAGACCGTCAAGGTCAATAATCTGATACCTGTAGCCCAACGGCTAGAAATCTGCAGCGGAATTCAACGGTGAGGTGACCCATCAATATGCCATACCCGACAGGCAACTGACTGGGGTTACGCCCCTGCTTTCGCGATCGTAATTGCTTCTTCTGAATGGACGTCTCCTTCGTCTGGCCAAATCAACAAGCCAGGTGAGTACATTGAATGTACTCGCAAGCTATTCCCACGGAGGAAATATACGGCTATATTTCATGCAGGGAATAGATCAAAGAATAGCTCTAACCTAAGTTGCAAGTTGTGCAAAAATGTAAGTTTTCAATGTAAATACGGTTATTAGATTCAAAAGCATTTCTGAAAACTTCACGGTACTATAAAGAATCCAATTCATCTCAACACATGGAGTAGTCACCACTACTCTGCTATCTTCATAATGCCGTTAGCTCCACCTATCGATGGGGCTCCATCTATCCTTGGATAGCTCCATCGGCCAATCGATAGTTCCATCTAACCAGCATCTAGGTTTTACAATATCGGCCCGTATGGTCCTTCTCCACCCGACCAATACGGCCGAAGACCTTTCACCTGCAATTCCTTGCCACCGCAACATGGCCTTAATTGCACACTGTGGACACGTCATGCCCATGTCCTTAATCCCATTTTCCAGCTTTCACAACCAAAGCTCAGTCTAACCAGTGTGTGGCCTTACCAGTTCATGTCCATGACCGAGGACGCGGCTATTCGAATAGTTTTTAACCCTCTGCAGAGGTGGTACGGCTTTACCCACAAGATGTAAGTCACCCTGGGTATACTTCGCGACGTATACTGACAGGGTTATTACAACAAGGTTTTCACCCGCTTCCATGTCAAAGTTGAACCCGCTAGACAAGATCTACCCAACTCCGTTTGTGCCCAGGCAGCCTGACACCACAACCCGGAGCGGACTCATCTTTGTGTCGGAGCTTTACCCACATTCCATGTAGAGTCCCTCTAGAGATATCAATCTAACTAGCACAACCCCATACTCCCCGCGGGTCCAAACTCTAACATTTGCTGGGCTAATACACCAGGACCTTCCCATAAAGGTCATGTGGACGTACGGTATGGAACCGGTTTAGCGGCACTTAGGTTCGGTCCTTAAGCGATTCGAGCAAGACTCCATTCCATCACACAGCATCCATGTAGCTTCCGGCTACTCCAACATCACCCATACACCCTTACATTTCTTGCCCGAATCAAAAACCATCTCCATTCTTTTCACTTAGAGTTTTGAAAACAACCATTTCCAAATCATCGCCCCGGACGGCACTGCCGGACCGAGGGTTTTATTCCCAAATCCCGAAGGATTGTAAAGTAACTCGATTCAAACAATTTTTTTTAATTTCTAAGCAGGGCTAAGCAGGGCTAACGCCTATATCCCTAATTATTCTGTCGATAACCTAATGGCCAACAGTTAATGCTAGGGTTACAAGGACAGGGTTTACGGACCTAGGCTGCTGCAGCTACTGGGTATAACTATTCTTCATAAAATATTGGTGATAACACATAGCATGCACTTTCGCAAACAATATAAGAATAATTTGCAAATATAGGATTCGACATGGTCAAAGTGGGAATGCTTGCCTGGCAATATTGGCTGGGTCTCGGTCTCGAATTCGATTCTGTACCTTCGCACGATTCGCCGTATCGTCGAAACTACACGTCGAAAAGCCATGAATAAATAGCGGTGCGAGGAAGAACCAAATAAGAACCAACGCGTACACATCAATTTAGGGTATGTGTTCAGGATTGCTCTTTGTAAAATACACGTTAAGGGGTATATTGCCAAACTAGGGTTCCTTTATCTCCTATCAAGTTAGGGTGAATGTATATCCAGGTTCTACGTATTCCCTTATGGTGGTAAATCTAAAAATATTTTAATTTCATAAACCTGCTGGAACTAAACGTATTCTATCTTGTTTTAGAAGTCCTACGGAGAAGGACTCAATTTAGCCAAGCTCATATAGGGAACAGATATGCATGACATTACTGGACCTTAAATATAAACAATTTAAATTTCAAGAAAATTTCAAAAATGATGAAAGTTGTACCATTGGCTAGATTTCTACTTCAGACGATTGTAGGAGAAAGAACCGGTTCGATCGAAGGTATGACGAGAGAGGAATGAGTTCCTGAAGTTCTTGTCGGGAGGAAAAAGGAGAGGGGAATGATATCCTTGGCGTATTCAGGAATTGTGCTTCTGTTAAAGGAATGGTGGAATTGGTCATGGACTCGAAAGAGTTAAATCTTCCAGAGAAGGAAGCGTAAACGAGGAGTGAAAGGGGAAATGCGTCTTCAGCTCACTGGATGCAAAAACAGTAGAATACTCGGAGTCAATACGTTTCATTGGGGAAAACGTATTCTGGATAGGGCTGAGGAGAACCCGCTTCCGCCCTGGGAAAACGTACTACCGAGAATACGTCTATACTAAATGGGGCAGACGGTCCTGGTTGTGGATCAGTGCTTAACTGACAGTGAAAAGAATTAGAAAGGGGCTAGAGGTGGCGAGCGCGTGGCGGCGGCATGGCTTGATTGCGCGGTGGCACTCGCTGGAGACAAAGCCGAACGGCAGGTTGGCGGTGGTGTTGAGAGGAGGAGCGGTGCTCCGGCTCAGTTCGAGACGGCGGCGCGATTGAAGCAAAGATGCCCGTAGTGGTAGCAAGTAGATGGCTGGGGAGGTGCTCTTTGCCGGGTTAGAGGGAGAAAGATCTTGCGGCCGCCGTTACACTTAAAAGGAAAATGGGGAGGCGGAGGCTCGAGAGTCCTGCGGCGCACGGGATGGCAGTGCGGCGGTGGAGCTCGTGTTCTGATGGCTACCTGCTGGGCGAGGCGGTAGGTCGAGTGGCCGTGCTGAGCGGTGGACAGCCTGCGGCAGTGCCGAGGGACGGTCCGGTGCAAAGCGGCAGGGCCGGGTCGAAGCCACTGCTCGGGAAGAAGGAACAAGGGGAAGGCGGCGACGGGTTGCTGAGCCCGGTGGCGGCGCGCCCGGTTGAGCTTGGGCTCTGGCCGGCGATGGGGCCAAACGGGGAGGCGGCGGACCTGGCGGCTTCCTGGTGGAGGCGGCGGCATTGGAGAGACGGGACGGAGCGGCGGCCTCAGGGGAGCGAGGCACGAGTCTCGAACGGCGGCACAGATTCCATCAGCGGCAACCAAGGGGAGGAGTGGACGCGGGCCAGCTCGGTCATGGCGGAGGCAGTGATGGCGAAGAGGTGGATGGGGAGCTTGCCGACGGTAGATCAGAGGGACGGTAATGGCACGGTAGAGCACCCACCGGCGGCGGCGGCCTGGGGCACTCGGCGTGGTGCGGCGGGGTGTAGATCTCGCCGAGCGGCGAAGGAAGCAGGGCGCGGTGATGCGTGGTCTGGGGCGGTGGAGTGCTGGCGCTCGGGTTAGCCGGTGAGGACCAAGTCGCAGACGGGTAGCCGAGCGAAGGAACTGGTGGTGGCAGCTCTTGATGCTTGTTAGTGACGCGCCTCCTGGAGCACCAACGCGACGCGAAAGAAAGAAGGCACCAGAGCGGGGCGGCGCTGGTGTTGGGGCTGGGGAGGAAAGACAATGGAAATGGGGTGAAGAGGAAGGCTGCTCTTGCGATGGAAAATGAGGCAGAGGAGCAATGGGGAGGAAGTAGGGAAGCTGGTGCGGTTGCTGCTGTGGATCTGCTTAGAGACTTGGGAGCAAGGGAGTTAAGGATTGGGGACATGGGATAAGCAGGGAGGGTGCTCGGCTGGTGCTCAAGTGTGAGGGGGTGGAAAGCTTAGAGGAGGGAGGAGCAGGCGCCAGCTGGTTGGTCAATGGTGACGTGGTGGCAGGTCTGTCTGCTGCTGTAGAAATGCTGGAACAGGCAAGCTACGTGTCTCAGATTTGCTATTGGAGCTATATAGAAATAGGGAAGAGAAAGGACAGCACATTGGGGGTGCTGTAGGAGTGGAGTTGACAGCACGTTGGGAGTAGATGACAGGGGAACACGTGTGCGTGCAGCTGGCTTGAAACCTTGTGACAGCTCATTCAGGAGAATAATAGTGCGTGTGCTTGGTATGTCAGGAGGTGGTATTGAACACCAGGGAAGGTTGGCACTGACCGCTATTGCAAGGAGGTGAGGTGTTCATGGGAGGCCTGCAAAGTTAGGCACCGAATTTCCATTGGTGATAAATGGCATGGTACTACGTGGTAATACGGAGCAGTACCAGGAAAGCGATGTGGCAAGGAAGAATAGTGTGCTTGATTTGAGGTTTCGGCATTGCGGCATATGACTGCACGAGGGGAGAACCAATGCAGTGTTGTAGTCGTAGTAAAAATTGGGCAGGGGTGTATATATGTACGTATACTATCGGAGAGAGAAAAGGTGGCAGGGATTCAAATGGGACATGCAAGGTTCTCAGGGTGCGTGTGTCCATATACACTTGGAAAATTTTAGCGTATATGCGGTGGCAACGAAGTTAGAGTAGGGGGAAGGGTCTGCGGTGGCTAGAGTTTGGGGAAATATCTCCGATACACTCGTATATACGCATAGGACTGCAGTCAAGGCTCGTCGTTGCCCTATGGTTCATTATTTTCCATTTTCAGGCATCTCTGGATTGAGCCTCGATATTTTATGTTACATTCGAGTCGGGGAATATTATTTTGTTACTCCATCAATCTTTCCTGAAATTTCTAGGAAGGCCGAAGGTCGTTAACCGAGAATAAAAGAGTCAGGGCTGAAACTAGGATTTCGAGAGGAGGTTCGAGTTAAATCGGTAGATGGGAATCGGTGCGTGGCACTGGGGTTCTGGAGGGTGGCAAGGCATGTGGAGGGTACGGGGACTCTCGGAACTTCCCTGTCTCGGCTTGGGCTACGTTGCTGCAGGGTGCCGCGGACGTACCGGCACATATAGTGCTAATGTGTCTTTATTCTTGCGTTAGGGTTTAGCATGCGAGCATGTATCCAGAGGCAGTATATATTTGCACATACTCGCGATGTGACTTGGCGAAGTGGGTGGCAGAAGGTCGTGTCGTTCGGAAAAAGTTTAGGGCATGTATATGTTTAAATTTAACAAGGGTATTGTGTGGGTTTCCAGCGGTAGATGTTAGTCCAGGTTTAAACTGATCAGGAAAAAGGAAGGGAGTCAAAGGTGGAAGGTCTTGGCCTGACATTCTTTAGGGTTAGAATATTGTGGCGCAAAGTTTTAATTGGGTGCACTGTGGTTCACATTATTTCCGTAAAAGTTTTTGTTGGCCCTAATTTTAGGGTTTTGGAAAATCGGGATGTGACACACCAAGTCGATCCAGCTCGACCCCGAAGACTCCTCCAAGACGACGCAGATCGGGACTGCACTTAGCGACAAATAGGAAAGCGCGCTCGTCAGCTTCCTCCAGGATAACCGGGACATCTTTGCATGGACATCCTCCGACATGCCCGGGGTTCCAAGGGAGGCTGCCGAGCACTCTCTCAACGTTCGACCGGATGCCAAGCCAGTCAAACAGCGCTTGCACCGATTCGCTGAGGATAGACGTCAGGCCATAGGAGAAGAAATAGCCAAGCTTCTAGCAGCTGGCTTTATTAAAGAAGTGTATCATCCCGAGTGGTTAGCGAACCCAGTTCTTGTTCGCAAAAAGAATGGAAAGTGGAGGATGTGCGTTGATTATACTAGCCTTAACAAGGCATGTCCCAAAGATCCTTTCACTCTTCCTCGCATCGACCAAGTGATCGATTCCACGGCCGGATGTGAAATTTTGTGCTTTCTCGACGCTTACTCGGGCTATCACCAGATTAAGATGAAGGAGGATGATGAGATCAAGACATCTTTCATCACTCCATTTGGCGCTTTCTGCTATGTTTCCATGCCTTTCGACCTCAAGAACGCAGGCGCTACGTACCAACGGTGCATACAGCGTTGCCTTCAGTCGCAGATCAGCCGGAACGTACAAGCCTACGTCGACGATGTGGTGATCAAGTCCCAAAAGAGAGAAGACCTCCTGAGTGACTTGGGAGAGACCTTCTCCAACCTTAGAAGATTCAGCATGAAGCTCAACCCCGAAAAGTGTGTATTCGGGGTCCCTTCGGGCAAGCTACTCGGTTTTATCATTTCCGAATGAGGAATCGAAGTCAACCCGGAGAAGATCGATGCCATCGTCAAGATGGGCCCACCAAAGAACCTCAAAGACGTCTAGAGACTGACCGAGTGCATGGCAGCTCTCAGCCGATTCATCTCCCGACTCGGCAAGAAAGCCATGCCCCTTTACAAGCTCATGAAGAAGTCGGAGACCTTCACCTAGACATCTGAGGCCCAGGACGCCCTTGACGGCTTGAAGAAGTTCTTAACTACCCCCCCCGGTGCTGGCGTCTCCCATGCCCAACGAGCCACTGCTTCTCTATGTCGCAGCAACTACTCAGGTAGTTAGCACGGTCTTGGCCGTGGAACGCCCCGAGCCTGGCCATATTCAGAAGGTCCAGCGCCCAGTCTACTTCATCAGTGAAGTCCTCTCCGAGTCCAAGGCGCGGTACCCTCAGATATAGAAGATCATCTATGCGGTGTTCATAACTTCACGGAAGCTCGTCCACTACTTCCAGGGCCACCCCATTACGGTGGTCAGCTCCTTCCCGATCTCTGACGTCATCAACAATCGTGACGCCACGGGCAGGATCGCCAAGTGGGCCATGGAGCTCATGGCCTTCAGCATAGTCTATGCTCCCCGCACGGCTATCAAGTCCCAGGCTCTCGCCGACTTCATGGCCGAGTGGACAGAGGTTCAATCACCACCCTCTGTCGTCAACCTCGAGCACTAAACACTCTACTTTGATGGTTCTCTGATGCTTCAGGGCGCGGGGGCTGGCGTTGTGCTTATATCTCCCAAAGGTGAGCGCTTCAAGTACGTGTTACAGATCCACTTCCCGGCATCCAACAACATTGCCGAGTACGAAGCTTTGCTCCACGGTCTTCGTCTTGCGGTTTCACTCGGGATTCGCCGCCTCCTCACGCGCGGAGACTCGGAACTGGTAGTCTGGCAGGTCATGAAGGACTGGTCGTGCAGAGACCCCTCCATGGAAGCCTACTGCCAAGAAGTGCGCAAGCTCGAAGCCAAGTTTGACGGCCTCGAAATCACCCATGTCTTACGCCGAGACAACGAAACTGCAGACGCACTCGCCAAACTGGGATCCAGTCGGGACGTCGTTCCGACTGGAGTGTTCCTCCAGGAGTTGCACGCCCCTTCTATCAAGGCAGACACAACGCCCGAGACCGAAGAACAACAAATCCCAGAGAGTGACGCCACTCAGCAGCCTTCAACAGAAGTCCTCACCGTCACTCCCGACTGGACAACACCTTTCCTCGACCATCTCTTACAGGACACCCTCCCGCCGGACCAAACCGAGGCACGCCGCATCGCGTGCCGCGCCAAGGCCTTCGTCATCGTTGATGGCCAGCTCTACAAGAGGAGCACCTCTGGGATCCTCCAACGGTGCATATCCCACGACCAGGGAAAACAGCTACTGCATGATATCCACTCGGGAGTCTGTGGACACCATGCGGCGCCCGGGTCACTAGTCGGGAAGGCCTTCCGACAGGGTTTCTATTGGCCGACTGCCGTATCAGATGCGGAACACATTGTCCGTACCTGCGAGGGATGCCAGCACTTTGCCCGGCAGACACACTTGCCGGCTCAGGCTCTCCAAACTATCCCAATCACCTGGCCCTTCGCGGTCTGGGGTCTGGACATGGTCGGCCCTCTCAAGAAGGCTCCCGGGGGCTACACACATCTTTTCGTCGCGATTGACAAGTTCACCAAGTGGATCGAAGCCAAGCCGGTCGCCACGATAACTGCTGAAAAGGCCGTCGAGTTCGTTCGGGACATTGTCTTCCGCTTCGGCGTACCCAACAGCATTATCACAGATAACGGCACCCAGTTCACCGGGCGAGCTTTTCTCCAATTCTGCGACGACTACAACATCAGCCTCGACTTTGCCGCCGTGGCACACCCACACACCAATGGGCAAGTCGAGCGGGCCAACGGTTTGATACAGCAAGGCCTCAAGCCTCGGATTTTCCAGCAACTGAACAAATTCGCAGGCAAGTGGGCAGCCGAGTTACCTTCAGTACTGTGGAGCCTTCGGACCACGCCCAACCGGTCAACCGGTTATACACCTTTCTTCATGGTCTTCGGCGCTGAGGCCATCCTCCCGACTGACCTGGAATACGGTTCCCCGAGAACCCGCGCCTTCAACGAGGCCGAGTCAGAAGAGGCACGGCAAGACGCTCTCGACCAACTCGTAGAAGCACGCGAGGTCGCGCTCCTTCGGTCAGCTAAGTACCAGTAGGGCCTGCGGCGTTATCACAGCCGACACGTACAGGGCCGCTCGTTCAACGTCGGCAACTTGGTTCTACGCTGAGTGCAGACCAACAAAGAGCAACACAAACTTTCCCCGCCATGGGAGGGTCCGTACATCATCGCCGAAGTGCTACGCCCGGGGGCTTACCGGCTGAAGGACGGCGATGGCAACGTCTTCACCAACGCATGGAACATCGAACAGCTACGTCGTTTCTATGCTTAAGTGTTTCATAAACACGACACATGAATAAAAAGACACCCCTTTTTTTTCATTCGAAAAAAGTTTCTTCCTCCCGACTGACCCGCTACGCCCGTTCGTACCAGGCACTCGGCAATCACGCGGTTCTTCCCGCACTTGTGAACTCTTTTAGTACCATGTATAAAAGCCCGGCATTAACTCTTTGACTCCAGTTGCCGGTTTACGCCACAACCTTACGCTACACGGGACATACGCCCACGGCTAATCCCTACGCAAAGGAGGCTACAACGGATTGGCAAAGCACGGAAACAAACGAGCAAACATGCATGGGAACAAAGTTTCTTCACAAATAAAATAAACTTAGTCATTGATTGAGTACTTTATATACAAGTCGCTCGGCATCCCCGAGTGCATGCCAAAAAAAAAGTTCACTCGGGCTTCCAGAGTCCTAACAAAAAGTAACTCGGCACTACCGAGTCGTTCACTACTACTGCTACTTTTACAGGCCTGCGTGATCCATAAGAGAGTCGGCCGTCGCCTCGACGATCTTCACCAACTCCAGGATCTCTTCGTCCGGGACATCGGCGGTGTACCCCTCCCCGATCGCGTCCATGTCCAGCAGCGGATAGTGCGACCGAGCCACTGCCAGAACCATGGAGACTCCTATCCGCGCGGCGTCTGACTCTAGCTTCTTCACTTGGTCAGGCGCTTGCGCCAGACGCTCCGCGACTCCCGCCACGGAGTCAGGGGCCGGCTCCTCCAACCAAAGGGCCCAGCAGGCCGCCCATCTGGTAGTCAGCAAGGACTCGGTCATCCCACGGGCCTTCTCCAGACGCACCTTAAAAGCTGCAACGACAACACTCAAGTGGTGAGCAGTGAAGACTCGCGGACCCTGACTCACTCACAAGCCTAGGTCGAAAACTTACCAGTCTCAGCCTCGGCGGCTCCCCGCTTGACTCGGCGGCACTCTTCTTCACCGTTTCGACGGCCGCCGCTGACTCGGCGGCACTCTTCTTCACCGTTTCGACGGCTGCCGCGGAGTCGACGGCTGCCGCGGAGTCGACGGCCTTCCGCTCGAGCTCATCCGCACGGACCTTCTCCGCCGCGAGCATCTCCTCGAGCTGGCAAATCCGGTCCTTCGCAGTGTCAAGCTCTCGGGCGCGGGCCTGCACCGCCTCGAGGTCCCCCTGGAGTTTATTGGCCTTTTCCTCGGCGGCTGCACAAAGCAACACATGAGCAAGATAGACGGCAACAAAGGACGGCAGAAAGCCACTCGAATTCCTCACCTTGGGTGCGGGCGATCTGCTGCGACAGGCCCGCCTTCAAACCGGTGATCTCCACCCCGCGCTTGCGGGCCATATCCTCCGCCGACTGCCGGCTCGCAGCCATCTTATCCCACTCGGCCTTCCGTAGGTCGAGTCGGTCAAGGACTTCGAGTCGGTCCTGCATAAAAGCAGTCTTGTCTTGCGACCGCTGATTCAGATTCTGCAAAAAAGAGACGACAACACAATAAAGTCACCCGGGAAGATTGTTGAAACCCTCCACTTGGTCCCAAGAACCCAGCGGAGGCTCGGGGGCTACACTCTCTGGGTGCACTGTTCGTGCACCCAGAGTCAGACTCAAAAGGACAACTACACCCTCCGCCCGACTATCCCAGTCGAACGCAGGCTCGGGGGTTACACCCTCTGGGTGCACTGTTCGTGCACCCAGAGTGAAGACTACAAGGGAAAAGCAAAGGGCCCTCCACCCGACTAACTTAGTTGGGCAGAAGCCCGGGGGCTACTTCCTACCGACATACTCCTACAAGGGCAAAAACAACTTACCTCCATCAAAGGACGCAGCCTGCCATTCAGTAGGTTGGCTCCCACCTTCGCTGCCTTCAGCAAGGCGGGGAGGATTTCTCCAATTTGAGCAGCGACGTCCGCAGCCGCCTGCCACTCCTTCTCCTCCGCGAGATCGTCGATCTCCCGGACCGTCATACCTGGTGCCCACGGATCCGACTCCCGGACCCGAAGTGGTCGGCGCACTAGCTCGGAGGATGGCGGGCGAGGAGCAGCACCGCTGAACTCCTCCATCGGCGGAGGCGGGCCGCGGTTGCCACCACGATCCCGCGGGACGGCCCCAGCTGACCCGGGGCTTGCTCCGCCTGCGACCACCAAGGCCCGGCTAACATCCTCAGGCGCTTCCGGAGCTGGTACTCCGGCGGAGGGCTCCTCCCCCCGAGGCTCAACAGCCGAGTCGGGCTGCACACTGGGTCGCTCGGGAGACGGCCGGGGAGACGACGGCAAGTTCGTAGGCGGTGGCGATGCAAGCCGGGCGTCCGCCGCTGGAGGATCCTCGCCTTGGCTGGGTGCGGGGGCGCTCGGGGAACCCTTCGGGATGTCCCCCGTCCTCCGCGTCCTGGGTAATTTGAGCTCGTCAGCCTTTGAAGAACACAAACAGGAAGACAATCGTCGAGAACACTTACTTGGTGGATCGGGGAACGGGGATGCGCCTCTTGGGCCCTGCACCTCGCCCCCCCGGGCGCAACAGTAGTCGGGGCTGCCGAGGCCCCCGATCCACCTTGCGCCCCAAAGGCGGCGTCGGCATCTCTCTTCTCCCCCCGGCCGGGGAGAGCGTCGCCTTCCGCCCCCCGAGAAGCTTCACTCGGAGCGGCCGCTGGCGCTATCGGATCAGTGCCAGCGGCGGAGCCCTCCTGCCCCCCCAGTGTAGTCCCCATGGCGGCTGGTGCTACGGGATCAGCGCCAGTGGCGGAGCCCTCCCGCTCCGTCGGTACGGCCCCTGCCGCCTCCGTCTCTTCACCCGGAAGGCGCTAGCGTCGTCCGAGTCCTCGTCCTCCTCCTCCTGAGCGGGCGTGCTCGGCGGAGGAGGACGGGGCGGAGCGACCGCCGGCGCCTTAGAGGGCTGATCTCTTGCTGTATAGCAGTATCGTTCTCTCCACAGGGATTGAAGTATTGATGTCGAACAAGTTCTCAAAGCTAAGCTAACAAGATGATTTTGTTGGTATTTTCTAGGGTCGGTAAATGATCCAATTACGTGTCAAGCAACTTGCTAAGATTGGGGAAAGAAGCATGATTCGGCAAGGAAAGCAAGGTATTAAGACTGGGAAAGATGTGTTCTCCGATTTCATATCACAGCAAGCAACAAGAATGGGAAAGAGTTGTTCACAGATCACAGCAAAGTAACAAGAATGGGAAAGAGTTGTTCACAGATCGCATTACAAAGCAAAGCAAACAGGGAAATAGATTGGGAAAGATGTTCTCACGTTACAAGTCACAGCAAAGTAACAAGGATGGGAAAGAGTTGTTCATAGATTGCATTACAAAGCAAAGCAAGCAGGGAAATAGACTGGGAAAGATGTTCTCACGTTACAAGTCACAGCAAAGTAACAAGGATGGGAAAGAGTTTTCAAGTTACAGCAACAGTTGGGGAAGAGTGACGAAGATCAGCAGCAATCAGCAAGATGAAGCAAGATGATGCACGGGGAAGAGCTGTTTTTGGTCAAGTTTCCTTCTCTCCTCCCTACCCTGTGGCAGGACTCTCTCTCAAAACCCCCTTTCTTGGATCTGGAGTCATCCTTTTATATCCTGAGAACTTTGCACTTTACCCCTTCAGGCTCTTTTCTTTCCATTGAAGGCCTGTGTCACCTGCCTGTGACACAGGAGGTTGAAAAAGTTGTAAGCTTGGCGATCTAGAGTGTGGCTGTGTCAACTGGCTGTGACACCGGTCATCGACACAGCTGGTGACCTGAAGCATGCCTGTGTCAACTGGCTGTGACACAGGTGATCGAAGCAGCTGGTGAAGTGGCTCCTGTGTCAGCTGGCTGTGACACAGGTGACTAGGACAGTTGTGGACTTGTAATCTTGGAGCTTCTGCCGGCGGTGACACAGCTGCTTGAGACAGCTACTGTCTTGCTTGGCCTGGGTCCGCCAGCTGTGGCACAGCTGGTAGACACAGCTGCTGCTATGAACTCTTAAGAGCCTCCTGTTTGCTGTCCTTTGTCGAAGAATTGTGCGCCTAGTCGCGCTTATCTGCAAAATTGTGGTGTAGCCAGTAAAAGTGTCTATGTGAAGATCTTTTGCTCTTAAATAACAAGGTTTGAGCCAAAAGCAATCAAGATTGATGACGATAAACAACTGAATTAGCCCAAGAAAATGATACAAATTAGTGTTTATCACACCCCCACACTTAGATTTTTGCTTGTCCTCAAGTAAAAGAAATATGCATCGTGTATTCTAACAACTTAACTAGCAAGATCATCCTACAATTCTGATTTCCTCCACATTATACCGACATAATTGGACCATGCTTGTCTTCAATAAGGATCTACTGAATGTCATAATTGCACCAATATAGGGTTTACTAAAGATTCCAAACATTCTACGTTATCAAATGAGATTTATGTAAAGAACCCAGTAATGAGCTTAGGTTCTGCTTTATTAAATTTGTAAAGAGAAATATTAAAGCGTTGTGGTATTTGTACCACTTATTAGGCAATGTGACAAGGTCACTTATTTAGACAGTTTCCAAAACCAATGTGGCTGTGCCACTTATTGAGGACTGTGACGTAAGTCACTTATTTAGGGAATTGAAAACAACTGTGGCAATGCCACTTATTGATAGCTCGAACCTATAACCAAAGCCATTTTCATTTCAGTTACCACCGATCCCAGGATCATGGTACCCTATTTGATGGTCTCAGTTAATTAGCTCAATATTGGACTAGCTACACAGATCAGCATTTGATTAAGCAGAATGGAAGTAATCCGAAGTAAACCTGAGATTATTGCAATTTGACATCTAGCCTAAACTATTTCAGACAAGCAGCACCGAATTATACTTTTATATTGCAGAGCATCAAGAATAACAGAATTTACTTGTATAAGGTTGAAGCATTTCATAATAGGCAAGCTGACTAAAAGATGCTAATGGAAGAATTGCAACACAACTCACTCAGCCAAAATGTAACCCTTAGGAACAAGACGATAATGAAATATTCCAACTTATGAGATATATAAACATGGTCTTCGGTGCCGAGGCAATCCTCCCGACCGACCTGGAGTATGGGTCCCCCCGCGTCCGTGCATTCAGCGAGGCCGAGTCGGAGGAGGCCCGACAGGACGCTCTCGACCAGCTCGAGGAAGCCCGCGAGGTGGCGCTCCTTCGCTCTGCCAGGTACCAGCAAAGCCTACGGCGGTACCACAGCAGACATGTACGCGGCCGCTCCTTCAATGTCGGCAATCTGGTTCTACGCCGAGTCCAATCAAGCAAGGATCAGCACAAGCTCTCGCCGCCATGGGAGGGTCCATACATAGTCGCCGAGGTGCTACGTCCGGGGGCTTACCGACTGAAGGACGGCGACGGCAACATCTTCACCAACGCATGGAACATCGAACAGCTACGTCGCTTCTATGCTTAAGTGTTTTATGAACTTGAATGCATGAATAAAGAATCTCCTCTTTTCACCCAAAAGCAAGTCTTCCTTTCTCCCGACTAAGCCTGCTACGCCCGCCCGTAGCAGGCACTCGGCTCATACACAACTCTGTCCGCGCGGAACGCTTAAGTACTGTGTATAAAGTCCCACGTTAACTCTTCGACTCCAGTCGCCGGTTTATGCCACACCCTTGCGCTACTCGGGACACACGCCACCGGCTAATCCCTATGCCAAGGAGGCTACAACGGATTGGTGAAGAGCACAAACGAATAAACTAACATACACAGGAACGCAAGTCTTTTCCCGAACAGAAAAAAAACTCGTTAAAAAAACAAGTACCAAGTTTACTCGGCACCCCCGAGTACTTTACAAAATTTACTCGGCTAACCCGAGCAGTTTACAGCTAATCCTATCTTCTACAGGCCAGACCGCTTCAAAAGGGTGTCGGCGGTAGACTCGACGGACTGCACCAGCCCCGGAATGTCTTCATCCGGCAGATCCGCGGCATACCCTTCCCCGATCGCCTCCATGTCCAGCGACGGGTACTGGGACCGCGTCACTGCCAAGATTAGGCTGGCCCCCGTCCGCGCGCCCTCCGCCTCGATGGACGCCACCCGGTCGGGGACCTGGCGCAGCCGCTCAGCCACCGACGCAACGGAGTCAGGCGCCGTGTCGTCCGGCCAGGCGGCGCCACACGCCACCTGCCCGGCCTTCATCAGCGACTCGATCATCCCCCGGGACTTCTCGAGACTCGCCTTCGACTCTGCAGCAAAAGGCAACGCCTAAGCAACGACGACTAACAGGACAGAAAACGCCAAAGTCCGCAGGGGCACTTACCGGACTCCGCCACTGCGGCGGCCTTCTTCGCGGCTTCGGCGGCCGCTTCCGCTTCCGTGGCCCTCTGGGACGCTGACTTGGCATCACGCCCGAGCTGCGCCTCCATCCTCTCCGCCAAGTCTGCTCTGGCCTTCTCCGCCGTGAGCGCCTCTTCGAGCTTGCGGATCCGCGCCTCGGCGTCATCAAGGTCCCGGGCACGGGCCTGTGCCAGCTTGGCCTCGCGTCCGAGTTGCTCCGCCCGGGCCTTTTCCGCCGCGAGCGCATCTTCGAGCTCCCGGGCTTGCTCCTTGGCGGCGTCGAGGTCCCGGGCGCGGGCCGCCATCGTGTCAAGCTCCGCCCCCAGCCGGACAACCTCCTCTTCGGCGGCTGCAAGTGCCAGCGTGTCAGCGACGACAACAACATAAAAGCGGCAGGAAAATCGCAACGGGCGAATCAGCTTACTCACCCCGGGACTTGGCCATCTCCTGCGACAGCGCTGCCTGCAGGCCGTTGATTTCCACCCCGCGCCTGCGGGCCGCGTCCTCTGCCGACTGCCGGTCTGCGGTGAGCTTGTCCCACTCGGACTTCCGCAGCTCCAGCCGCTCGATCACCGGCAGCCGGTCTTGGAGGAAGGCGGTCTTGTCTTGCGACCGCTTGTTCAGATCCTGCAAAAGGGAACGAGCACACATTAAAGTCACCCGGGACGATCGTGATAAACCTCCACTCGGTCCTAAGGACCCAGCGGAGGCTCGGGGGCTACACCCTCTGGGTGCACTGTTCGTGCACCCAGAGTCAGATTGAAAGCAAAAAGAACAACTACACCCTCCGCCCGACTACTCCTAGTCGACCGCAGGCTCGGGGGCTACACCCTCTGGGTGCACTGTTCGTGCACCCAGAGTGAAGACTACAAAGAAAAAGCAAAGGGCCCTCCGCCCAACTGACCTAGTCGGGCAGAGGCCCAGGGGCTACTCCCTACGGAGGTACTCCTACAAGGGGAGAAAGTCGGCTTACCTCCATTAAAGGACGCAGCCTGCCGTTCAGCAGGTTGGCGCCCTCCTTCGTGGCCTTCAGCAGGGCCGGGAGGATCTCTCCGATCTCAGCCGCGGCCTCCGCGGCCGCCTGCCACACCTTCTCCTCCTCGACGTCGTCGACCTTGACAGTCGGTGACTCCGAGCTCCCCTCCCCGATCCGGAGTGGCCGGCGCACCAGCTCCGAGCACGGCTTCGTGGGCAGAGTCGCGCTGAATTCCAGCATCGGCGAGGGCACGCCGGGCTCGCCCTCCGCCATCTCCGTGTCCCGGCCGACGCCCACAGACCCCACCAGCACCAAAGCTCCCAGGGAGGCTTCCTCCTGGGGGGCGACTGGCGAAGTGGGCCGCGCGCCGGGCTGCCCGGAGGAGGGTGGAGGGGTGCTTGCAGGCGGAGGCGACGGCGACCGGCAGGTTGGAGAAGTCGCAGCAGCCGGAGGAGACGGGGCCCGGGCGACCGATGCCGGGAGATCCGCGCTCTGGCTCGACGCCGGGCCACTCAGGGGCGCTTTGGAGAGGTCCCCCACCTTCCGAGTCCTACAGAAGCGCATCCAACTATGTCAGCGTGCGCAGAATTAAAAGACCAGGAGACTACCGCCAAGGCTACTTACTTGGAAGATCGGGGAACTTGGAGTCGCCTCTTGGCCCCCGCGCCTTGCCCCCCGGGAGCAGCGGCAGCCGGGGCCGCCGAGGCCCCCGGTCCACCTTGCGGCCCGAAAGCGGTGTCGGCGTCTCTCTTCTCCCCCCCGACTGGGGGGAGCGCTGTCTTCGGCCGTCCGACGAACTTCGCTCAGGGCGGCAGCCGGCGCTGTCGGATCAGTGCCGGTGGCTGAGCCCTCCTGCTCCGTCACCGCAGCTCCTGCGCCGGCCGGCGCCGCGGGATCCTCAACAGCGGCGGAGCCCTCCTGCTCCGTCGAAGCAGACTCCGCGGCGGTCGGGGCTTCGGGGTCGGCGCCGGTGGCGGAGCCCTCCTGCTCCGCCGAGGCATACTCCGTGGCGGCCGGAGCAGTGGGACCAGTGCTGGTAGCAGGGTCCTCCTCCCCCGCTTGCGTGTTCCCCATGGCGGCCGGCGCCACCGGGTCGGCGCCCGCAGCGGAGTCCTCGTGCGCCACCGCGGGAGGCTCGGTGACGACCGGGGCCACCGGATTGGCGTCAGCGGCGGCCTCCTCCTGTCTTGTCGGCGTGCTCCCCGATGGAGCTGTCGGGCTGGCAGGGGCGGCAGAACCATCCCGGTCCGGCGAAGCGGCGCCCCTTACGACGATGGTCGGCCCCCTCTGGGTGGCACTCGCCGGCTGCCTGCGGCTGCGCCTCCTCACCAGGTAGGCGCTGATGTCGTCCGAATCTTCGTCCTCCTCTTCCTGGGTGGGCATGCTCGGCGGAGGAGGCCGGGGTGAAGCGACTGGTGGGGTCCTCGAGGACCCAGTGCCCTTGGACGACCCGGCGCCCTTGCAAGAGCCGGCGACCTTCGAGGACCCAGCGCCCTTAGAGGACCCGACGCCCTTGGAGGACCCGGCGCCCTTCGCGCGGGTTGCGCCGGAAACGGAAGACCCGGCGCTCATTGAAGGACGGGCGCCGGGAGCGGAAGACCCGGCGTCGCCCGAGTGCTCGACGCCGGGAGGAGGAGCCCCGACTGCTCCTGACGGTGGCGCCCCGCCGCTCGGGACGTCGGCGTATCGCGGCTGGTTCCAAATCTCGTCCTCCGGGAGAGGAGCTTTGGAGTTGAAGCTGAACAGCACCTGCCGAACAACAAAGGCAAGCACAGAGTAAGATTCAGCGACAAAATAAGGGAAGAATCAAAAGGATGCGACTCGGCCACTTACGTCGCTCGGGGGGTTCGCCCGGCAGAAGGGGGCCGGCCGCCCGGAGAAATCCAAGCTCGTTCCTTGAGCCAGGATCTTCTCGAGCCGGCTCTGGACCTCGCCTTCCGTGAGCTCCTCCGCGGCCTCCCGGGTCGGGTCACCCGAGCCGGTGTACTCGGTCATCGAGTGCGCCCGCAGCTTGGCAGGCTGCACACGCCACCGAATGAAGGTTGCGGCGACGACTGCCCCGGTGACCCCGGACTTCATCTCCTCGGCGAGCTGCGCCGTCACGACGGCGACGCTATCTTGCCCCCTCTCGAGTGGCGGGTCCGTCCAGCTCGGTCTGACCACCGGCGGCCGCCCCGAGAAGGCTGGCAGCGATGGTTCCGGGTTGGCGCAGTAGAACCAAAAGGCATGCTAGCCCTTGTTCGACGTCGGCATCGGCGGGGCCGGATAGTTCACCGCCGTCCCCGACCTCAGCTGGAAGCCGGCGCCACCTACCACGGCCGGGTGGTCTCTGCTGGGCTGAGGCTTCACCATGAAGAAATGCTTCCACAATGTGAAGTGCGGCTGGATCCCCAGGAAGCATTCGCAGAGTGTGATGAAGCAGGACACATGGAGGATGCTGTTCGGATTGAGATTGTGGAGCTCCAACCCGTAGTAGTGCAGCAATCCCCGCAAGAACGGATGCGCCAGCACGGAAAACCCCCGCTCGAAGAAGGGGCCATGGACCACCAACTCGCCGGTGTTCGGGGTTGGGATGGTCTCCCCCTCGGCGGAGCGCCACTCGACCAGCTCCTTTGGTGGCAGCACCCCGACTCGCACGTAGAGCGACAGCCGGATGTCCGTCGCCGACGACTTCACCCACGGACCCATCGGCTCGGCGGATGGCTCCTCTCCGCTCAACAGCTTCCAAACCAGGGCGTCCTCTTCGGCTTCCGTCGGATCGGCTTCCCAAGGTGGGGATTGCATCCGAGGTGGCCGGGGAGGGAGTTAGGGTTTTTGGAAGGAGTGGTGCGCACGGGCGGATTTGGGAAGACGAAGGGTTTTGAGCGCCGGAGGATGAAAAAAGGCGAATGGGGCGTGGGCCAGACCCGCGACCTCTTTTGGAATTTAAAGGGGCGGGCGGACGGTTCGGCTTCCCTACGTCGGCATGTGTCCGGATCTGCCGCACCCCACTCCGCGCCTCTCCGGATTCCCACGCGCATCCCGCGGGCCACGTCGCGCTGATTCCGCGCCCACGACCCAGCGGCGCCGCGATTCGTCCGGCTTATTAAAGGAGATCCGACGGTTAGCTTTTCAAGCTGAACACCCGGCGGAATACGTCTCCGTTACACTGCAGTCAAGGCGTATTTCACATAAATCGCTAGCCGGCTGCCGGAAGAAGTCGGCACCGGGCGCTTTGGCTGCGAAGGGTATCAGAGGCTGGCCTCCAGCGAGGAACGCAGTCGACTGGTTACACCCGAGTGAGGGACAATGATGGCGTGCCCTCCGTGGGCCACAAGTCGGACGCTAAGCAACTCGGAGCTACTGGATTCTTCACCCAGACCTGACGAGCACTTAAGTCTCGAAGGCCCTGGTAACTGGGATCCCCGGTTTCAGTGGAATGACCTGGTATAAGACTTCGGAACTCAGGAACCTATACGCCATAGCTGGTTTTTTCTGGTTCGGACGAGGATTTCAGAGGCATTCCCTCAGGGGACCCTAGCCAGCCTTAACCCGCACGGGAAGGTCGGGTGCTACTCGGGAGTTCAATCGGGATTTATGGCAAGCCCCATGCCGGGTTATCAGTCGGTCCCTGCCCCCAGGGGTGGATCGGATGCCACCAGAAGCTACCCGTTAGTAACTCAGCTGCCTTAACATTCCTGCCTTACGGGTGAGTGTTATCTGGCTTCAATTGTCTTGTTTGTAGGAATTCCTTTAGCCCTTCACAATCTCCCAGTCAGCCGAAGTCAGTCGGGAAGATCACCCAGAGGCAAAGACCAGCAGCGGTGAGACCGTGAAGGACTCGGGGGCTACTGATGGTGACATGGCACCCGGGTACTACTAAGGAGGACGAATCCGGCCTCCCGGCCACGGGGTGGGCCGGGCCGACCACTCGGAGTCCGACTACAACACGGGGGCGCCTCACTGACGTGGAGTACAAGACAAGGACTAATACCTATCCGGCTTACCCGGAATTGGTTGTAACCGAATAGGAAACATATCTGTTAACCCGATCCGGACTCTGTAACCCTACCCCGGTCGACTATATAAGGCCCGGTAGGGGACCTCCGATCGAGAGAGACCATCTCATCTAGCTTAATCTCCATTGTTTCATAGCTCAAGCCCCCTCGAGATCGATTCTCAAGTGCTTGCGGCACTCGGGATACAGCAATACCAGCCACCAAACACAGGACGTAGGGTATTACCTCTCCGAGAGGGCCTGAACCTGTCTAAATCTTGTCTCCCGTGTGCACCCATCCAGATTTGCTGTGCTCACGCCGCCCCATAAGTAGTATTGCCGGAATAATACTCCGACAGTAGACTACGGGAGGCTGTGCTGCGGCTTCGTGCAGATCATCGCGTGCCCGGGAGGAGACGGTTCGTGGCTCGTCATCATGTGGATGTGGGCGAGGCTCGCCGCCGCGCTCGACTCTGACGAGCAGCGCATCTTCAAGCCGGTCACCGCGGAGTACCTCGGCCTCAAGGCAGCAAATCAGTATAGCCGGCTCTGATCACACGAATGATGTCACTCAGAGTACGTCAGCGAATCACAGAATAAACGAACTGCCTTGCATTATTTTTTTGAGATCCACTTAATACATCCTTGTTGTATTACACTTACCATCTCATCTTATTTGTGATGGATGCTTGATAAATCTGTCCTTGGAGCATGTTCAACGCTCCACGGTGGACAACTGTCCACGTCGATTCGGACAGTCCAGCTCAGCATAACATGCTACTTGCGAAGCAAAACAGGTGCTTACAGAGAAATTTGCTTCCTCCTAACAAAAGTGAAAGTGAGGGAGAGAAACGGAGGGAGAGCGAGATGGTGCTGACTTGGACAATGAAAAGACACTCTCCTCCTCGATGAGCTCACTCACGGAGCACCACGGGCGGGCTTGCCAGACGCCATACTCCTCACACGGTGTGAACTCCCTCCACCATCGAGGATAGCTTTGTATCTAGGACCACCGAGCGCGATGGCACCGGATCGGGCCACCCACGAGCGCGGCAGTGCCGAATCTGGCGACCCACGAGCTCGATGGTGCTGGATCCGGCCACCCCACAAGCTCGGCGGCGCTAGAGGGAGAGAATGGAAATGATGGAGGTTGGATTTATTATGGATCCCCCCACCATGGTACAAGGGTGGCCATGGAGCGAAGAAGGGTTGAGCTTGGATTTGGGGTGGAGCATTGTTTCTTTGCCTCACGTGAAGAAGAGCCGTGGGAAAGGGAAAAACGTATTGTGAAGTCTAAAGGAGAAAGACGACATATGAGGCTGACATATGTGGGCCTAACCACAGGCGAAGCCAGTAGGGGGCGGCCAGGGGCCTACCACCCCCCTTCCTGCCCCTATAGTCCTAGTAGTCTCATTGCCCTACAAGATCACCGGGTACTGATCTACAATTTTGCATTAGCTAAGAGTTACGGAGATGCATGTGTATGCATGTTCAATCCATTATGATTTTAGCTCTAACTGGCTTGATGAGTTAAAATTGCATCAATAAGAGGACTTCACTTTCGGCCCAGCTAAATATCAAGAAAAAAATCAAGAATACAATTATAAAGGAAGAAAAGACGCATGAAGCGAGCATGGACCGAGTGTACCAAGAAGGCAAGGATAAAGACCATCTCGTCCACTCATGGACCAATAAAATCGATCTATAGACCAAATTCCCTTATTTTTACCCTTATTTCTTCCTCCCACTAAGGGCATAGCGTCTTTTGTCCCCACATTTAGCCTATCGAAGGCATCCTAGTGGTCATTTATAACCTCATCTCTTTTTGAATAAGCTCTTACCTCTCTGAGGTCTAGGCCAACATTCCTCGGAAGAGGGTAGGGGGTTGTGATTCTCTCGTGTCCGACAGCTCCTCCCTCAGCTCAAGAAGAATTCCTCTAATGTTCAAAGACACTATTCTAGTCAAGGATCCGAGGGACTCAAGTCATACCTCCATAAGGGATTAATATGTATTATACATACATGATCCGGTTAAAAAATATCTTGTCTCATGGTGTTAGAGTTGGATGTCCAGCATCACGGCCGTGGCACTCACCCATTTACTTAAACACTATTGTTGACAAGTTACTCGTATTAGAGGCACATCGTCTCTCTTTTAAGTCACTTCCAACAAAAACAACGAAGCGTAGATAATATAATTTTCTTACACTAGCAAAGAGGAAGCGGGAAGGATTAATATGTATTATACGTACATGAATGGCACATCAAAAGATTTCTCCTTTGATCTATTTCAGTTTTTTTTTAACTAACCACTCCTTCAGTTTTGAACAAGTTTGGATTTAAATTACTAAAGCTACTCTTGATATCTAATCGATGGACTTCAGCTTTTTAGTATTGTCTTCCTGTTCCAAATGTCGAGCACATGACATACAAAAATGCAACGGGCTAATGGATTAAGATAATAGGACATGAGAAAACTAGACATGTATTGGTCACAGCACGAGTGGTATCCGGTTACCCCGCGGGATGAAAGTTTAGGTGGTGGATTGAACCCTTTTTGCTTACGTGGAGAGTTGAAATCACAGTATGATGCTGCCTACATTGAATATGCCGTGATGTATCTATGGATATCCTATTCTAAACCGTCTAAAGCGCATCAAGATTCATGTTGTGGCTTGTACTCATTCTGTCGCACAAGGTTCATCGTAATAGCTGCATTTTTACTTTTGGTGTGTCGCTTAGATGCGTTTAAAAGAAATTTAGTGAGATTCATAAATTTATTTTTAATCTTTATCAATTCAAGCATGTGATTAAAAGAATGTTTTTACGTTGATGTATGTTTGTTGCATATAATGGTGTGCGTGCACGTGTGTGTTTTATCTTATTATCCGGAAAAATCAACAATGAGTTTGGCGTACAGTATTGAGATAGCCTTTCACGCAACACACAAAACATGTTTTTCCTCTCCACTGGTTACACAGCGATGCGATTCTCAACTAACCACCTCGCGATACGTCACATATGCTGTGGTAATTGGATTGACCTTGCCGGCCCGGCCCAGCGACAAACCACCATTTGTCTAAAGAATCGTCCGGCCCATGGCCGCTGCGTCTCCCGTTTCCAAGCGCAGAAGAAGATTTGGTAGATCAGCAGCTTCAGGTATTATCCGGCGAGAGCCTCCATCCGGTTTTGGTTTCTAAGATTCCCGTGATTCACATCTTTGACGGCACACCGCTGGCAAGTAATTTGCGTTCAATTTGACGGTCCTAGATAATTTAGGATCTGGGGGCAGAGAGGATTTTGCTGCAGGTGCAAACTTTTCTATCTCTACACTCTCCATCTTTTATCTTTTTGATATTTCTTTTTAGAGTAATTCGTGCATCTCAGTTTCAACAATTAACATTCTCTTTCTTTTGAGAGTCAGGCTAGACCGAGAGGATTCGATTATCGTCCCTGGTTTGGAGAGGATGCACCGTCGTCGGTTTCTGAATCTGGTACTGCACGACTTCAGCAACCACATGTATTCGCTGCACCGTTTGGACCTCTCGAAGCACCTCTTCTACCCATCAACAGCAGAAGCACAAGCTGCAACAACAACAAAGATAAAGGCTCAGTTTTTTTCGGCTTCTCTAGGGGCTTTTTCTAGAAGCCGTCCTCTCACAGCTTCTCCCAGAAGCCGCCCCCTCAAATTCGTCGGGACTTCTAAACTAGTCATGATATGTCTAAATTAGAAGTCTCGATAAATTTGAGGGGCGGCTTCTAGGAGAAACTGGGAGGGGGCAGCTTGTCGGCGGAATGGGGCCCAGGGTACCCCTAACCGCCGGCGGAGGCCAACCAGATACCGCAGAGGGTGACGCGTGGCGCTCCGGTCGCTGGGGCCTTGGGCCCCACCCGGATCGTCGTACGGAGCCCGCGGCCAATCCCAAGGAATCAGGGGTCTCCTCCAGAGGCTGCATCCACAAACCAGAAGGAATCGTGGGCCTCCGGGAATCCACGGCCCATGCGCTGAGCGAGCACTCGGGGTCCGTCCCCGAGCGCTCGGCGTCCCAGAAGGCGAAGGGCGCGCTCGGGGTCCCCTCCCGAGCGCTCGGCATCTGGGCGGATGCGGGGCCCAGGGGAGCGCTCGGGGTCCGCCCCCCCGAGCGCTCTCCCTCGGGCTCCCCCTTCAAGGCGCCCCGAGCGGCCCCCCAGCGGGTGCTCCCCGAGCGCTCGGGGTTGCTCAGGGGCGCGTAGAAGACAACTGGCGCCCCTCCTAGCGAAGGAGGTTGCTCGGGACCGAGTGCCCGGGGGATGACGTGTTCTCTGGTGGGGCCCTCAACCATGCACGTCGTCCAGCGCCAAGCTTCTCCAGCAAGCCTCCGCCCTGGCGGAGGCATTTAATGCCTGTCATTCCGACGGGGAACCCAAAGCCCTGTGAGGGCATGATGACGGTCAGGCCGGGTCCCACCGGTGCAGGCGATAAGCTCTGTTAGCTATCCCTCTCTTTCTCTCTGAGGGGTGGGTCCGGGCTGACAGATTCTTTGACCGACCAAGCGCGCCGCCCCGCACGCCCTGTCGCTGTCAACCTTTTCACCCCATGGGGGACACCGCCGCGCGACCAATTGCGCGGCATGAGAGGCTGACCCAGGGGGCCCGTGAGGGGACGACTTACCAACCCAGTCAGAAGAAACCCCGTAAGTCTCCATCCGCGGGGCCCGCCGAAGGCAAGGGTGTCAGAGCCCCTGCTCTGACACACCGCGAGGCGATGGCCCGGCCGAAAGTCTCAAGTGGGCATTAAATGAAGGCGTGGGCGCTTCCAGTAGCGCCCACGTCGTCTACAGCACGAGTACAGCTCATGTTCTCATTTGCCGACCTATGTGGTATTCCCCCGAGTATATAAGGGGAGAGCCTAGTCCATGCAAAGGGTTGGCTCTTTTTTCCTAGCTCGTTTTTCATTAGGTTAGATCTCTCTAAGTTGACCCCTTATCAAAGAAGCACCGTTCTTCCTCCGGGTTAGAGCTAGAAGAAGAACAGTGCACACCTCTGTAACTCATCATACTTGCCGCATACGCCTATATACACAAAAAAACAAGCAGGACGTAGGGTATTACGTCTTCCGGGGCGGCCTGAACCTGGGTAAATCCTTGCGTCATTACTTCCTTAGCCACCGAGTTTATTCGCTAAACTCTAATCCACCCCAAGGCTCGTAAGAAACTCAATACTCCCCTGGGCCGAACTCAAAAGGGGGTCCCTCCGGACCACCGCTAGAGGCGTCTCTACGCCGACACAGCTTCTGGGAGAAGCCCCTAAAAAAGCCGAAAAAAACTGAGCCAAAGAGCTCGATGCGGCTTCCTAAGCCGGAAATCAACTTCCAGGCCTCGCCAAGCTTCGAAAACAGCAGCATCACATATTTCTTCTCTCTACTGGGAGAGAGCGGCATCCTCTTCGCTGACGCTTGTCGTCAGACCGAACTCTACGATGCTGACCTGAACGCCGTCGCGCCCATGCCCCATGACAGGTCTCGCAAGGGACCAAATCCCATCTGCATCTCCATGGCCGGCTCCCTGGATGTCATGGACTTGTCCCGCACCGCCAAGCTCGATTCCTGCTTCGAGGTCCACACCTGCCGCAAGAACGGTCGTCTCTTCCGAACCCCGGTCATGCCCGCCTACGTGAAGGATTGGTGTTCGCATACTCTGCCACCGCCGCCGTTTCTTTGGCGTCCTGCCTTCCGGAGAACCATCGACATGCGTTCCTACTCGGTGGTTGACGGCTCCAACATATGCATGTCATCCATGGGAGAGGGCATCGGCACCTACATCTACGACACGGTGAGCGGCGTGTGGAGATAAGCCGGCGACTGGGTGCTCCCTTCTACGGCAAGGCCGAGCACGTTCCCGAGCTCGCCCTATGGTTTGGCCTCTCGACCTGCAACCCCTCCTCCACCTTGTGCGCTCTGGACCTTTCCGGCATGGACTCCAGCAGGCGGCCACCGACGGTGCAGCACACATGGGATTATCTCGACGAGCCTAAGGAGTGGTGGCCATCCCAGCTCCACCTGGTGAACCTGGGCTCAGGCAGGTTTTGCATTGCCACGTTCTTCGGGACCGTGCTACACACCTGTGCGTTGCCCCCTAACTGTTCGTATGGGGACATGCTTGGCAAGGAGTTTGTTGTGTTAACTGGCGTGGAGATGGAGCGTTGCAACGACGGCGGCGAGGCTCTTGTCCGGATGATCAGGCACATGTCTAGACGTTACAGCTTTGGAAGCCATAGCATTGAGTGCGTGCTCTGAGTCGGTTGTTCTTTTCGGTTGGTACGTATTTCATCTTGCAGTGCTAGAGCGTATGAGGCTACTGGGTTGAATCATTTCGGACTTGCTTTTAAGTTCTCCCTGTAAGCCCATCTATGTATCAACTAGTGTATCATCTGATTAATTGCAACACGGAGTTCCTTCTGCCGATAAAAATAATTGCAACTAGTTTCCATCTAGTATTATTTTTATAGTCATGAGTGGCAAGTGATGAATTGTTATTTTTTATGGCAAGTGAATTATTAACTTCGTATGATGTTAGTCCTTCCGTCCAAACAATAAGACGCACGTGTTTTCTTAGATATATGTTTGACCAAATGAATTATGTCGTACGAAATTAATATCCTCAGTTGCCAACAATTCGGAAGATCAAATGAGCAATAAGAAGACCGATTAAATAGTTTACAAATCTTTGTACATCGAATATTCATCAATAAAGAACACTATATCTTATAACTAATGATGGTGCTTCTCTTTCTATATCTCCATCTTCTTCTTCGTCATCTCTCGCCGCCCACGTTACTTGCCTTTGCAAACTCCTCTATGTTCTGTCTTTATTGTTGCTTCTGTCGCTCTACCTCTCTCAAAATAGAGGTTTTACCTTTATAAATCATGTACTGTTTAACAGTGTGGAGCCAACGTTGGTAGGTACAGTCGAACGGTGTGGTCGGCTAGACCGTACCGCTTCTCATCTCCTTCTCTGGAATGGAATCCAGTGTCACGTCAAAAGGGAAGAAAGTTGCTCCAAATCCATTCTTTCACTCGTTTCAGGTCCTAGACTTATGGAATTTAGAGTAGTTTATCTTGTGAAATATTAACAGCCAAGTTTCTCCAACAATAGAAATTAATTAACATTATTAACTCAACTTTTGGTAATTTTCAGATACGAGCAGTGCTAAATTCTCGAGGAAATATTGATGTGTCTTAAGTGCATCACAGTCCCAAGAGTTGCACAAGGTGTTTCTCTAGAAGCAACGTAGAAAGTAGTCCAATGTTGTTCTTGAGGAAATATTGATGTGTTTTGAGCGCACCACAGTCCCAATAGTTGCACTAGGTGTTTCTCTAGAAGCAACGTGGAAAAAGTGGTCCAATGTCGACGGATAAAGCTCCTCCTCAACTCAATAAGTTTGAGGACAAGGTCCATGTATTCAAGACAACCCAAGGTTTGTTTGAAGCACTTTCTTTGAATGTGAAAGTATGTACTATACATATACGAGAGACACCAACCACTTAATAGCTCTACAGCAAAAACATGAAGTCACTGTTTATTCCAAAAAATGATTCTCTTTTGATCAATATAATAGGAAAAAGTTCAAACTAAGCCCTAAACTTTGGTATTTGGTCCGACTTAAATCCTAAACTGTGAAATCATCTATATTAAAAATTGAATTTTCTAAAACCGTTTAAGCTAAACTCTAACCCAAAATCTAGATAGCGGTTTTGTTGGGTTTGAAAATAATGTGAAATTTTTTATGGATGTAGGAATGCTATGATAGGATAGACTATAAAAATTCATCTAAAAATATGACTATTTATGTCATGTGCAAAAATGTTAAGAGATAAATAGATTCTTCTTGTCTTTTTTGTACAGAACAAGGATGGACATACTTTTTCTTAGATAATAGAAGAGCTAGCTCTACCAGGCTCTACATCATAAGATGGACATAGCCAAATAGTTATACTTTTAGATGAATCTCTGCAATTTCTCATTATGTTGCATTCTCTAAGTTAAAGAAAAAAATTCAAATTTTTCTAAAATTCCGTAGGTGCAAAACCAGGCTATAAGGTCCGAGGATGGTTTTGTCTCCCAATATTACCAAAAAATATGAAACTATTCATGAGTGTGGGAAATGATATAAAATGGTAACCAGCAAATATTACTCAAACAACATAATTATGTGTGTTCCATACTAAAAGACAAGAGATAAATAAATTTATCTTGTTATTTTTTGATTGGACATAAGTAGTCATAATTTTGGATGAATTTTTATGGGTTATCATTTCGTAGTATTCCTAGCAGCCTATGAATCTTTTCACAAGGCCTAAAATGCAAAACCACTATCCAAAACCAAGTTAGGCTTCATATTAAACAGTTTAGAAAAGTTCAAGGTTTATATAGACGGTTTATGGTTTAGGGTTCAAATCAGACCAAGCACCATAGTTCAGGGTTTAAATAGACTATTTTTTTTATATAACTAGCAAAGTACTTATGCGTTGCAACAAAACAATAATAATGTATATACCGCAAGCTTTGCAACCGGTGAAGTTCAAAAAATTTGCTACTCGTTGTCCGTCATGCCCCTACAGAATTTGTGAACAAAATCACACATGAGTAACCAAAGCAAGGAAACAATAGGGTCCATAATTAAGCTGCAAATTTTACATGGGACAACTAAATTCATGGCAGCCAATTTTACATGGAACCGACTATATCTTAGTCAACTAATAATTTATTAAATCTTCGTCCATTCGGATTGGGATTGGGATTAGATGTAGGATAAATACATAAAGACCCAGCTCACTCCATTCTTGCAGATATAAGCCATCCCTAATCTTAACTAAGTTCACTACCTCGGCGTCCTCCTTCTCTTGCTCCTCACCACGGCCGCCTTTTCTTTAAAATTATGGATCATGACATCTTTATTATCCAACTTCAACAGGGTTGCCATCACCTCTGACAACGGTTTACTGCACCTTAGACGCGCAACCTCAAAATATGAAAAATAAAGGCAAGCATTCAGAAGTCCGACGTTGCCGAGGCATTAGCAACGGACTTCACCAAAGTGCTAGACGGCACTACTACCTTCGCCGAAGGCAAGAAAGGAGCCAATGGACGGGAAAGTCCAGGGTGTACACGGGGCTATGTGCACCTATTATTTTAAAATTTTGAAAATCACACATTTAAGTTTCAAAAAAATCTAAAAAAATTCATGCATGTATATTATTGAGTGAGGTATGCATGGTTAAATTTTTGTAAAATAATATACTCATTTGTGATCTGTGCAAAAAAAGAAGAAAACACCCTAGGGGTTGTCAACAGTTGTGAACAGTACGCAGTTGTGAACAGTACACATATTTTTTTTTACACAGGCCATAAACGGGTATATTATTTTACGAAAATTTACCTGTGTATACTTCATTCCATCATAAACCGGTATGAAGTTTTTCAGATTTTTGAAACTTATACGTGATTTAAAAAAATTGAAAAAATCTAATGGGTGCACATAGCCCCGGGTGAACAAAAGCTGTACTCCAATGGACTCCCCTGTTGCCTATATCGGTCGACTTAGTAAATCTAAGGTTATGATATGTAGGTACTTTTGCCAGAAGGAACATGTGCACGTCCAATTTTCTAGGTACATATTGTATTTGGTCCAGTCATCTTTCATAGATAGACAAAAACTGCAATCCCAAATGTCGGGTAATTAGAACTGCATTCAGAAAGTACTGAAGGGAAATTATCAGTAAAATTCAAGAATGAATGCAGAAATATACAGCTTGGTTCAAGAAAATTATTGAGTAAATTGTGTCAAATGTACCTTTACCTTTAGCATCACGCAGAGCTATCACTATTGATTGATGTTCTTCTCATTAGGCCTCTCTCAATGCTCTAACTTGGATTGGTGCTAAGACATGCCACATAGACAAGAAAATGATGTGGTGGGGTAATTAAGAAGGAGAGAGATAGTTTTGGTGTCTCCAGGAAGAAACGATGCTAAGCACGCGGACCTATGCAAAACGCCTATGTGGCATCTATGTATTGGGGAGTTTAGTTGCTAAATAATTAAATGAAAGAAGTTTAGCTACAAAAAGCTAAGCACCTATGCATTAGGGAGTTTAATTACTAAGCTCTTTCATGCACTTAGCACCTCATCTAAACACCTATGCATTGGGAGGGGCCTTACATGTGTGTATTCACTATTAAGTTTTATTTATTTGTCTCGCACTGCCATGTTCTTACATTTAGACAAAGTCAATAGCAACTTGATGCCTTGTCCTATTTATATTCATAAGCTGGATTAACTTTCTAGATCCGTTGAGGATGTGTTATGCCAAAATTCCAAAAATGATTAGAGTGATATCAGAATTCAGAGACACCATCCTTCTTATGAGCAGAGATATTATATTTTAGCCCTGTGTGATGTCACTTGATCTTGGGAACCATCTGATCGCTCAACTTCGAATTTCTGTTCAAATCACTTGCACTGCATGTAACAAATTATCCAACCGAGTCAAATCACTGGTCATTTCAGTTACTTGGACAGAAAAGCTCAATCACTACCAAATTTTAGTATTGCAGCTATGAAATTATCCGGTATGTGTATCCCCGCAAGAAATTGACCTTCATAGTACCTTATCCCCAACCTAAATTTTGAGCATTTCTCTGATTTTTTCCCTAAAGATGTAGATTTTCTTTAACAAAGCTCCCAGGAATAGTACCCCAAGTCCTCAAGCACTACAGCGCCATGGAAAGCAGGAGGCGAGATTGGAATTTATTTCTGGAAGGGTCGCCAGATGGAATCTATATATAAGAAAGCAGCTGAGATTTCTTGCAAAATATCACGCCACGTCATTTTTAACGACGTGACAACGCTTCAGCCATTAAATTATCCCATCCGTCCTCACAAGCCGTCAGATCTCAGCATTGAGAAATATCATTCAGGTCCTACAAAAATCTTCCTTTACAATCAAGTCCTCCTTTTCTTCCCCAAAATCTCCAGATCCCCCGCAGCCCCTCCTCCGCTCGCATCGCCTCTTCCCCAAATTCGAACGCAAATCGGCGGTTTTTCAAGAAGCCGACGCCGCTGAGGTGATTCCGACCATCGCGGTGGGCGAGGACTTCCTCCGCCTGCCCTCCCACAGACGCCATCACTATCCCTGCCGCCACGGGTCCTTCCACCGTCACTCCACGCAAGGCGTCCGCCGCTGCTAGAAGCACCGGTTTCCTCGGCTGCTCCCCTTCCGGCGAGTGTCGTCAACCCGACGTTTCTCTCTTCTCCACAGCTCCAAGGCATCATGCCGTTCGCGGCCTGCTGCGACGGTCTCCACGCCGACCGGCTCGGTTGCGGCTGCGAGCGTCCTGGCCAATTCGGTTGTGAGGAAGAATGCCGCCTCGCCGCGCCACCAACACATGCAGCCGTAGCCGGCGTCGCGACAGCGGGGGCATTCATGGCCATGTCGTTCGCGGGCTTCACGCTGTGGACGCTCGTGCGCCGCGCGAGGGCCGGGAAACGCGCGGTAGTGGCGGTGGCCAGGAAGCGCGACAACCTCGGGTCAGCGGCGGCCATGGCACGGTCGCCGCGGGAGTTCACCTACGAGGAGGTTAGCACCGCGACGTGCGTCTGTGAGAGTTAGGAGTGATTGGAAGGGCCGCTAGATGCGTGGCCGGAGGCAGCCTGTTTCTTCTTCTTGGTATTGCACAGAATGCTCGGGAAGTCGGGAGGACCATCAAACATCTATAATGCCCAAGGTTGTTCACAGTAGCAAGGCGAAGACTGGTTCATGACCTGTGGATAAGGTATTGATTAAATTAATCCGGACTAGTGGGGGCTGAAACTATCTTAGGGACCTCATCAAGTTAAAATGCTTCTAAATTGCTTATGTGGCTTACAGGAGGTGCATCTTCATGAACAACAATTTAGAAATGCTTGAGAGTTCAAAAAATCTCATTACTTGTCTTGAGTGCAACAACTTAGAAGTATTATCTACTGTTTCTATACAAGCTTTTTGAGGACCACCGAAGAAGTAAGGAAATTAAAATTTAGTTTGCTATTTGTATCTCTAGCATTCTGAAAGCATGTTCGAAGTAATATCTACTGTTACTGTACAAGCTTTCAGTTGTACATAAGAATATAGTGATAATAGAAACCGTGCCATCAATATGGATGAATCATCGATCACTTTCTTTTCAATTGTGCTCTCTCTAGATATGTTTGGAGTGTGATACAATGTGCTTTTCTCAGCTTTCTCCCTACATCTCTTACACATTTAATGTTACCCTCACTGTACTTTCTTACTTGCACCACTAAACTCGACATGTAAATTTTTTATGACCGGAGACAACAAGGCATATTGTTGCCCTTCGAATATACCTGTTATTTTCAGTAACATATTGAACATATTCTCATTCAATAATTTTCTGAAAAGCAGTATATGCAATTTAGGTTGCAAATGCATGCATTGCTTTTGCATTCACGGAAAATAATGCCTACGACCACACCATGACAGAAGTGAAATCCTCTGCTTTATTAGCTTAACGTCAAAGCTACTCACAAAGCCATTTTTGTTTCTCTCCACTCACAAAGCCTAGCAATGTGTCAATACTCTCTACAAGGTAGGCTACTCAGTCACAGAGAATTGCATGTGGTTTTGTTTGTATATCACTGAAGTAGTGTAAGGGACACTTGCGTAACTTTTGTTTTGATATTTCTTGCTCATTAAAATATGTACATTTCAGTATAAGTCGATAGTTAAATATTTTGCAAAGTGGTTTACGCAATGAAGAATAGAGTTATATTTATTTTGTGTTTAAATGTTCTCCATACTATGTTAGTTCTTTTTTTGTGTCTCAGAGAACTTCCAGTGTAATAAAAAAACTGAGTATACATAAAAGTGTTGCTCAGCTTTCCTGTTTTTAGAAGGAAAAAAAATTGAAAGGAAAGGGGGTGTCTTTTGTTGATGTTATGACATCTGCAGTGCATTTTAAAAACCCGATAAATGAAACAAGGACCAGAACAATCTGTATTTTGAGATTAGACCTAGGCAAAGAAAAAAAATTGTGCTTATTGGGCATCAGGTTATTGACTAGCTAATGCTTTCTTTAAGGGGAGGGGAGTCTACAATTTTATGGGCTCTCCCACCGCCACAGCTGGTTCCCTGGCCCTGATGATGCCACGTCCATCTTGCCGTAGAGGAGCCCAGGGAGGCGGAGAAAGAGGAGGAGGTGAAGGCGGTCGCGGAGCCTGACCCCGACTCGCGCGGTCGCGCCTGGACACTGACAGCGAGGGCTCCGGCATCGTCGAGCTCGCCCCATCACCGGAAGCTGCGCGGGAAAGAATGCTGCCTCACGAGACCCACCCGCGCACGCAGCCATGACCAGTGCCGCGACAGCGGGGGCATTCGTGGCCGCGTCGTTCGTGGGCTTCACGCTATAAGCGCTCGTGCGCCGCGCGATGGCCACGAAGTGCATGGCAGTGGCAGTAGCCACAAGGGCGACAGCCTCACGTCGGCGGATTCCTAGATACGATTATTACATTCAGGTACAATGGATCTGTTGATCAACACCATGCATGCATATACACACATCACATTGAAAAATCTAGCACGGAGGATTTTTTGTTGTTTCTTTGGTAGTGTGTCATCGTAGCCGTGCATATGGTGCTTGAATGTTGCTGCAAGCTAAGCTAATAAACAAATTTGTGAAAAGCAGAACCACTCCACCCAGCTGCAGGCTGGAATGTCCTTCGCATGTACAAAAGCACACGGAGAAAGCTGAAAACACATTTATGCATGCGTGATAAAATTGACAAGGTGATCGATCGATGTTGTACATTCAATACTCAATCGATTCCCATGCATCTGTCGTTAATTATTCTTTGTAGACTAGCCCGATCTGAGTCTAAAGTGGAATTCCATCAGTTACATTGGACCTCGGTTTGAAGTATATGCATAGAAGAAAGTTGACAGTCGGACTTACGGCAATTGTTGAAGAAACAGGGCACAATGTTGCCAGAGATGTGTTCAGTTTCAGGAAAGATGTTTGTCTCGAGTAGTAACTTTAGCTCTAATCTCAGGTTATGTTTAATTGGAGCACAAAAGAAGAATCTGCGTGCCATTTATTGCAGTGTATAAGTATCTCAAACTTGATAGTGGTAACTTGACGAAGATCAGGTATTCAGTCAGGTACACGCAAATGCATATCCAGTATCTTCAGGTTGATCCAAACTTAGTAACCTGTTACCAAACCTGATATTTCCTACATTTTGTTGCTATCAAAATTGGATGTATTTTGGGTAAAACTATGCAAAACTTGCTAACACATATTTGACATTAGATGTTCTCTTCTAAGTCTGGTTCTTTCCATACAAAGTTCTTTGAATATTATTAATTTGTGCTGTTGAAACATTCTAGTGTTTCTTTTTCCATAATTGCTCTTCTATGACCAAATTATATAAACTGTAAATAATTTATGTTAGTCACAAGGATGTAAAACCAAGTGCAGCATCTTACTTTTCCGTTCTTCAGTCATTGAGGACATCTAGCTTACAAAAATATTATAACTACGGCTATACAATAAGGCTGATATTCTGTTATAGCAGTGCTAAAAGCTCTGAATGTATTTTAGGTATTACGATGCTTAAACATTTGGATGTATTTTGGGTACTATCATGCTTAAAATTATAGATATATTGTGGCTACTTTAAAAGAACATGCATATCTACTAAAAGTTATATATGTATTGCAGCTATAAGATCTCTTGATGAATCTATTCTTTATAGCGATGTGCATTTGTCTTATGCACTACACATAGTGTGAGTCATAACACGACGCGCTTTCGCGCGTGGCTTCAACTAGTTATAGAAATGAATTCCAAAGGATGGAAGTTCAAGAACCTAACGGGCCGCTCGTGCTACTCCCAGGACAGGCATGGCCGGAAGAGGCGGAGGCAGCTGCATGAACCCAGATCTGCATCTTGAAGCAAATCGTCTTGACCTCGCAACTGCAGAATACCGCAGAGTGAACACTATCAACCCGACGCGTTGCTCCTTTCTTTTAATGGTCCGCGTGTGCAGCACAAGAGGGGGACACGACTGTCTACCGCGAGAAAATTGCTTTAGACCGAGTGCTATGAAAAGTTATAAGATTATTCCATAAATTAGTTGTCAGAGTTGTGACTATGAGTGTAAAATCTAAAATGTCCTAAGATGCTAAGAGCTTGTTTACCTACACATATGATCATCTAATGCTAATTTAGATGAAAAATATATTTTTTTACCATGAATAGCATGTATATATAAACATGGAAATAATCATCAAATAGAATATACACACAAATACAATGCTAACCATAGATGAAAGTGAGTCATGATTTCATATAGTGGTGCATATCACCTAAGTAGTTGTTAGTCATGATTTCATACGGTGGTGCATAGCATAAAATAAGTAGTCGTTCATACATTGTCGACACACTAGTGAAGTTTTTATTCTCTTGCTATCATTAAGGAGTCAGCAATTCTCTAACAGAAGACGTTCATGTTGATTGCGTCAAATCTTGTTGGAACACTATCCTCTTGTAATGGTACTGATTCCGATTATACTCCAGGAATATAGTCCGCATCTTCACTACACTTGTCAAACTCCTCGTCGTGTAGCTTACTACCTCTAATGAAATTACGAACCGACATACAAGCAATGACAATATTCTTTTGTCTATGAAGCTTGAAACTTGGCACAGCTTTTAAAATATGTCATTTTACTTTGAAGACTCCAAATGAGTGTTTAATCACATTTCTAAGAGAAGAGTAAGTATGATTATCCACCTCATACTTCCCTTTCGGTTGACGTTCACGACAAAATTCTGGCAGGTGGTACGTTTCGCCTTTGTAAAGAGCAAGGTATCCATCCCAATTTGGATAACCCGGAGGTAGTATTTGCCTACAAATATAGAACAATTTAGCACAAGCAAAGAACATTGTAATTGAAATCGTTTATGATTGTATAGATAAATTGTTACCTATAGGAGGTGTAGGAAACCTATATCCATATTTCAGCAAACTGTCATTTAAGATCCTTGTGTCATGTGCTGAGCCAAGCCAACCGGCCACTACAAAAGTAAACTTCATGTCAAAGTCACAAATTGCCATCATATTTTCAAGATATAAACCCATGCCGACATTTTTGTACCAATGACACATTTGAAATGAGACCAAAAGCAGTCTTCTTGAATTTTTGCATGCACAGTTGTGAAAGAAGCATCTCTAGGTCTTATGTTATGCTATGTTAACTTACACAAGCATTTCAACACATATTTAAACTTCCTATGAACCATTTTAGTTGACCTCAAAAACCGGTTTTCAACTTGAGAGAATGATTGTGGGCTTCCAACAATACACAAGAACATAGCGAATGACTCCAGTGATGTCATATACCTAGTTAACCCCAATCCATAATAAGACACTAGAAGATTATGTAATGACAAAAATACATCTCGGTTCATCCTAAATATCTTATAGCAACCTCTAGTGTGACCAAGATTCTCCATAACTCATTATATCCTATTTGTTAAGGAACCGTATAAGATTGTTTGATCAAACAAGTCTCCATGTAGCTCTTACCTAAGTAACCCACCAAACCAACTTCATATGCCAAATTTCCCAACTGTGTGAGCCATTTCCCCCCTCTTGCTAGCCTCATCAACAACTCCATTCATGTACAAAAGGACATCAACACTAATTATTTAATTTCAACAAGTAATGACATCAACATTGCCTCAAACATATCAATAATCATACGTCAAACAAGGCAGCGATATCAATCATCGATAACTACAAACATTTGTTCATTACAACACAAAGATACATATTCACACATGATAGAAATAATAGTTCTACAAATTATTAATGTAAAGGATACAAATAAATAGTTCTACAAATTATTGATGTAAATGATACAAATGGTACTACTTGCTCATTTCTTCATGTGTCCTCTGCAACCAATCCAACCTCCCCTCCTTGGTTTCGATCAACATGAACAACTCTCTATAGTCTGGCTTCATGACAATCTTGGTGGTTGTGTAATACAAAGGAGTGCCTTTAGTGGCTCCACACTCCTTCATCAACTTGAGGACTTCTTGTATGTAGGAACATGACTAGTTGGAGCATGAGTTGATGATACCTCCGATTTTATGAGCCCAAGTTTGTTCTTGTACTCCCGCAAAAATGGGTTATTTTTCCTCCTTATCTGGCTCATCAATGCACTTGGCCTTGCGTTTCACAGATTTTTGGGTTCCTTGTTTTTAGCTTTCTTCAAAGAAGACACAGTGACTTGCCCATCCTCTTGAGGCTCTCCAACCTCAAGTACATCATCATCATCATCTATGTTGTCTAAGATCTCTCCTGGAATAGAGGATGTAGCCCTAGTGACATGCGCCTTATCAACATGGCATCCATCTCTGTCAAGTTGACTGGCCCCTTCTTCTTATACTTTGCATCCTCTGGGTATTTCTAAAAAATATAGCATTAGAGTTAGCAATAGCACACATAGTCCACCTTGGCAATAACCTACTACATACCTCAAGATGAGTCTTCCACCAATCATCATTAGCTTCAATTGTTCCCAATTGATCATTCCACCATAACCCAGTTGTGGCATTTTTTAACTCCATGAATTGCATATACTCTCTCTTCCGTAAGTCCCATTTGTTTTTAAATTGCTTCTTCGTCATTTTATTCCCAGTTATAGAAAGCTTCTCCCCAAGAGTTTTGTAACCTTTCCGGCTCAGATATCGAATGTTCTATTATGATTATCGGTCTCTTCTTTGCATATCTCACAAAAATGTCTTATGTGATATTCATCCCAATTTTTTTCCATCTATTTCATAATAATAAAGGAACTTGCATATAAGATAAAATCACTAATATAACACTCATGTACTGCTGCAATCAAATCACTAATATAGCACTCGTGTACTGAACCACAATATGTGTACATCTAACCATTCAAAATTACCAAATTTGCAACTAGAGCATTCATGTAGTGCTGCTGTCAAATCAATAATAGAGCACTCATGTACTGAACTACAACATGTGAACATTTTAACATACAAAATCACCAAATTTGCAACTAATGTAGCACGGGTGTATTGCTAGCCATCAAATCACTAATATAGCACTTGTGTACTGAACCACAATATGTGTACATCTGACCATTGAAAATTACCAAATTTGCAACTAGAGCATTCATGTAGTGCTGCTGTCAAATCAATAATAGAGCACTCATGTACTGAACTATAACATGTGAACATTTTACCATACAAAATCACCAAATTTGCAACTAATGTAGCACTCATGTACTGCTAGCCATCAAATCATCAATAGAACAAGCACTTCATTCACAAATATACAAACAAACTTGGGAGCTCGTTTGCTTGGGTAGTACCTTCGAATTTGGGTGCCGGCAGTTGGGGAAGTCATAAGGGAGGCCAGCGCTTGGAGAGGAAGGGGTTGCTATCAAAACTAAACTTGGAGAGGTCATTGGGGAGGTCCGAGGAGGCACTTGGGAAGGTCGTCGGTCGACGGTGAGGAAGGCGGAGAGCTCCTGACGACGATGTTTACCAATGCATCATGAGGAAGGGCAAGGAAGGGCAACAGTGAGACAAATGGAAATGGAAGGCTAGCTGGTGGCCATGGTGGTCGGCGGTGGTGCGGCGGCGCCCGCTGCGAGAGGAGAATGGCGGCAGCGACTGAAACCCTAGAGCAAGAGCAAAGGGTGTAGGGGGAGGGACAGGGAGTTGTGTGGTTGGGAAGAGGAGAGAACAGTTCAGGTATTTTTATTTCAGTGGCACGAGATGTGTAATTAACTAGCAACTTCAGAGACAAACTCAAAATCTTATCTTGCAAAAGTCAAGAAAGAACCTCAGGAAGTGCTTTTCAGTAGTACACTATTTTCGAGAGTGATTTATCTAAAAGCATGTTTAGGTATTATGTTATTTGGTTAGACTTTTGGCTTAACATAGGAAGTCACCATTAAAAACTCTAACAAAATACCCTCTAAGACATGTACGGCTTCCCGCTGCAAACCTTGACCTATTTTGGGGAAATTTGCTTGCTTCCTGTTGATTCTTACGTGTACATACAACCTGCTTATATAGTCTGCAAAGACTCAATGACCGTATTGGTTTCTACACTAAACCCACTTGCAAACGACTTTGGACGCTCCAAGTATAATCCCTATCTAAACTAGTTATTTCCATACAAGGCAAATTAACTTGCCAATCAATGGCAACCTGCCATCTTCTACTTGAATATGGATACGAATTCCATTGGATCCTTGCTCGTATTCTATTCTACACGGCAACTGACGAGGGGAGCCCATCCGGGTAGGCCCAGCACAACGAGTCGGCCCAACAGACTCGGAGAACTCTATGGAGGCCCACTCGGAGGAAGGCCCAAAAAAGGCCTGCAACAGTACAATGTTCGGGTGCCATCAAGACGGGCGTTACAGCTCATCAAGACAAGCGTTTCGTCCAACATGAAGACTGGCGTTACTCGGACGGTTACGAAGTGTAAATGCCTCAATTAATAAGGACAGTTATTGTAGCTCGGCCGAGTGACCGAGTCGGCTGATGTACAAGCCTATATAAGGCAGAGCCCTCCATGCAGAGGGGGGGAGATTCTGAACTCTAGGCTCTCTCTCGGCTCTGAGCTTTAACTAGCTTCATCTTCAACCTCTTGTAATCTCCTTCACGCAAGATTAGTAATACATACAGCAGGAGTAGGGTATTATCTCCACCATTGGAGGGCCTGAACCTGGGTAAAAACTCTTGTGTGCACCGCCTGAATCTTCCTTACACGTTCCCCCAAAACCTACTACAAATGGATATTGTCGCGAATTCCCCGCGACAGTTGGCGCGCCAGGTAGGGGTCTCGCGTTGTGGAACCATGATTCAGGTGGGATCATCTCCCGCAGCTAGCGGCAAGCTGGTCGCCGGTGATGCGCCGCTCGCCGCGTATTCCGAAGGCTTGGAGTTCATCTTCGGCAGCCTTCGCTTTGTGGCCGACGCTTTCAGCCAACTACGCCTTCAAGATCCGTGTCCTCGCCCCACGGCGGAAGCGAAGCCTGAGCTCCGGCTCGGATTTCCTTCTGCTCCGGGCAAGGGCGTGGAACATTCCCAGTTCGTCGCCATGGTGGGCGCTGAATCTCTCCTCCCTGTCTTGAACTCAGAATCCGACGGGGATGAGAGTTCGTACAGCCAAACTGCCTCAGCAGAGGTGTACGTAGTTGGGCCCGGCGGGACAGACGACGCGGGTACGTCTGCCGCAGCGGCCAGGGCGGCAAACGAGCACTTGCTGACGCCCATCGACGGACAGTCGGAAGCCGAGAGGGTCTTAGAGGCTTCTCGGCGAGCCCTCCTTGTTGAACGAGAGCGCCTTGATCAAGAGCGGGTGGCCCTTGAACAGCGAGAACGGCAACAAAATGAGCCCCACGGTTCACGCAGTCGCGCGAACCGGCGTGCTTCTTCAGCTGCCCGAAGGAGTCGGGCTACTCGGGCCCCACTCTTCGGGCGAGAACAGGATGGTGTCCCTATCTACCAGACACCAGCCCCAAAATCTCTTTGCGGCTGCCGCGTTGGCCGATTCACTGCCGCCCCCGGCAGATGGCCCCGCGGCAGAAATCCACCGCCGGGTCGTCACCCTGATGAAGACGGCGGTGGAACAGCAACATGAGGCCGGGTCGGTCAGCAACCGACTGGCCTCCCAAGCAACTCGGAGTCGGCCTTCGGCGACTCCGAGTCGCCCCATTACTGTTGGCTCGTCGCAGCCGAGTCGGTCCACGAATCGGCTTGACGCTCACTAGGAGATCAACCGACTCCAGGCGGAGCGGCGACAAGCCGGCTCCCTCCGAGCAAACGATGCCCGTGATGCTCGAGATGACATCGAGGGGCGACGAGCGGCCAGGTTGTGGGCTGAGCGACGCGCCGGCGAAGTCAACCAGCCGGGTGGCTCTGCCTCCACCGGTCCGCTTTGCTTCAGCAGGCAGATTCGGTCTGAGCGGTTTCCGGACCGGTTCCGGATCGCCAGCGGCGTTGACAAGTATGACGGCACAGCCAAGCCGGAAACTTGGCTTGCCGACTACTTGGTCGCCTGCAACATAGGAGGAGGCAACGAGCGTGTCGCCCTCCGAAGCCTACCCCTGATGCTGGAAGGGTCAGCTCGGCATGGCTTAACAGCCTGCCCGAAGATAGCATCTACGACTGGAGGGACCTCCAAGAGGCCTTTGTCAAAAATTTTGAGGGCACATACAAGCGCCCTGGGAACGCACAGGACCTGTGGCTCTGTGTCCAGGAGAAGGGCGAGTCGGTCCGCGACTACATTCAGCGTTGGACCCGGCTCCGCAACTCCATCGAAGACGTCACTAAGACGCAGGCCATTCAGGCCTTTTCCCAAGGAGTTAAGTATGAGCTCCTGAAACACAAGTTGGCCCGGTCTAACATCCAGACCATGGGCCGACTCATGGAAGTCGCTTGCAAGTACGCGACGGGAGAAGAGGCAATGCGGTACGAGGACAGGGGCAAGGGCAAAGCCGAGTCTTCGAGCCGGAAAGTCCCCGCCGACTCGGGTCGGAAGCGTGCGGACAATCGCCCCCCGAAGCGGAAAGCTGGCGGCGGAGATGGGGTCAGTGGAGCAGACCTGGTAGCGGCCACTGAGCGTGGTCCCCAGCGTGGTGACGCAGGCCAAAAGAAGAGCGCCCTTGGCAACAGCGCAAGGCGCCAAAACTCACCTTCGAGGAAATCCTCGACAGGCCATGCTCCTTCCACAGCACCGCCAATTACCAGGCGGGGCACTCGACTCGGGAATGCAGCTTCCTGCAGCGTCTCCGGGAGGAGAAGCAACCCGAGTCGGATGCTGGTGGAGAAGGAGGCTCCGCTGCAGGTGGCGGCGCTGCGCAGTATCCCCTCAAAGGGGGGTACTCATGATCTTTCAAGGGTCCGACTCCAAAAGGGGTCGAAAGCTGCGCTGTCGTGAAGTCAACGCGACGGCGCCGGCTGTCCCTCAATGGCTGGACTGGTCCGAGGTTCCAGTCGGTTTCAGCGGACTCGACCACCCGGACCGAGTCCCCCACCCGGGCAAGCATCCCCTGGTGGTGGATCCGCAAGTCGGCGGATTCAAACTCCGCAAGGTCCTGATGGATGGTGGCTCCAGCATCAACATAATCTTCATGGATACCCTAAAGAAAATGCAGGTCCCGGAGATCCAGCTTCGCCCCAGCAACACTTCCTTCCACGGAATAGTGCCTGGGAAGTGCGCTAAGCCTCTGGGTAGGAGATCAACCGACTCCAGGCGGAGCGGCGACAAGCCGGCTCCCTCCGAGCAAACGATGCCCGTGATGCTCGAGATGACATCGAGGGGCGACGAGCGGCCAGGTTGTGGGCTGAGCGACGCGCCGGCGAAGTCAACCAGCCGGGTGGCTCTGCCTCCACCGGTCTGCTTTGCTTCAGCAGGCGGATTCGGTCTGAGCGGTTTCCGGACCGGTTCCGGATCGCCAGCGGCGTTGACAAGTATGACGGCACAGCCAAGCCAGAAACTTGGCTTGCCGACTACTTGGTCGCCTGCAACATAGGAGGAGGCAACGAGCGTGTCGCCCTCCGAAGTCTACCCCTGATGCTGGAAGGGTCGGCTCGGGCATGGTTTAACAGCCTGCCCGAAGATAGCATCTACGACTGGAGGGACCTCCAAGAGGCATTTGTCAAAAATTTCGAGGGCACATACAAGCGCCCTGGGAACGCACAGGACCTGTGGCTCTGTGTCCAGGAGAAGGGCGAGTCGGTCCGCGACTACATTCAGCGTTGGACCCGGCTCCGCAACTCCATCGAAGACGTCACTAAGACGCAGGCCATTCAGGCCTTTTCCCAAGGAGTTAAGTATGAGCTCTTGAAACACAAGTTGGCCCGGTCTAACATCCAGACCATGGGCCGACTCATGGAAGTCGCCAGCAAGTACGCGACGGGAGAAGAGGCAATACGGTACGAGGACAGGGGCAAGGCCAAAGCCGAGTCTTCGAGCCGGAAAGTCCCCGCCGACTCGGGTCGGAAGCATGCGGACAATCGCCCCACGAAGCGGAAAGCTGGCGGCGGAGATGGGGTCAGTGGAGCCGACCTGGTAGCGGCCACTGAGCGTGGTCCCCCAGCGTGGTGACGCAGGCCAAAAGAAAGAGCACCCTTGGCAACAGCGCAAGGCGCCAAAACTCACCTTCGAGGAAATCCTCGACAGGCCATGCTCCTTCCACAGCACCGCCAATTACCAGGCGGGGCACTCGATTCGGGAATGCAGCTTCCTGCAGCGTCTCCGGGAGGAGAAGCAACCCGAGTCGGATGCTGGTGGAGAAGGAGGCTCCGCTGCAGGTGGCGGCGCTGCGCAGTATCCCCCCTCAAAGGGGGGTACTCATGATCTTTCAAGGGTCCGACTCCAAAAGGGGTCGAAAGCTGCGCTGTCGTGAAGTCAACGCGACGGCGCCGGCTGTCCCTCAATGGCTGGACTGGTCCGAGGTTCCAGTCGGTTTCAGCGGACTCGACCACCCGGACCGAGTCCCCCACCCGGCAAGCATCCCCTGGTGGTGGATCCGCAAGTCGGCGGATTTAAACTCCGCAAGGTCCTGATGGATGGTGGCTCCAGCATCAACATAATCTTCATGGATACCCTAAAGAAAATGCAGGTCCCGGAGATCCAGCTTCGCCCCAGCAACACTTCCTTCCACGGAATAGTGCCTGGGAAGTGCACTAAGCCTCTGGGTCAGATCTCCTTGGAAGTTGTGTTCGGCGAGCCGAACAACTTCCGGGTCAAGACATTGACTTTTGAGGTAGTCGGCTTCAAGAGCGCCTACCATGCGATCTTTGGCCGGCCGGCTTATGCCAAGTTCAT